>JAQPPZ010015932.1:0-62142 GCA_028583015.1 Wollemia nobilis
TTCCTCAATCTTGTTTTGTGATTAAATAAAATTAAGGGTATGTTAAATTATTTCTTTACCAATAAGGTAATATCTCCAATAATAATGGATGGTATTAAAGTATATAGATCTTCATATCAGGTAGAATAGTTTTGTTTGATAGCTAAGAATATCTCATAATTGTAGGCCACTAGATGGTTATTTTTATTTAATACTACTCCAAGAGAAAATTGTGAGCCATCTATATCGATCTCAAAAGGTTGAGAAAGGTTGGGAAGGACAAGCATAGGTGTTGTACACAATTTATGTTTCAATGTGTCAAAGGCATGATCATGATCCTTAGTCTATTGAAGCACAATTTTAGCTTTGGTTAAATGATACAAGGGGGTTGTAATAGTATAATATTCAAGGATTAACTTGCAATAGAAATTTGTAAGTCCAAGGAAAATCCTTAATTTTGTTATGGTGGAAGGAGTTGGCCAATTAAGGAGGACTTCAACCTTTGTAGGATCTAAATGACTACCTTGATAATTGATGATGAAGCCATGAGAAGAAATGGAAAATTGAGAAAAATATTATTTTGGAAGATTTGCATATAATTGGTTCTCTTTGAGGGTTTTAAGAACCTGTTCTAGATGATCTAGAGGGATATTCCAATTAGGAGAGTAAAAAAGGATGTCATCCAAATAAATGACCACAAATATGTCAAGACTATCTCTGAACCATTCATTAATTAGTCTCATGAATGTATTTGGAGTATCAATAAGACAAGAGGGCATGAAAAGCCATTCAAAAAGGCCCAAATTAGTCTTAAATATTATTTTCTATGTGTCTTATGCATGAACCTTGACATGATGATACCAATTCTTGAGATCAATTTTGGAAAATAATTTAGCCCTTTGTAGCTGATTCAAAACATCATCAATTACACAAAGTGAATATTGATTCTTGATTGGTATTTTATTTAAGGTCGTAAAATCAATACATAGCTACTAAGTACATTTTATTTGACAGAAGATTTATAAGGCACAACAAGAGATACTTGGTTTAATAAATCCCTTAGATAATAAATCTTGGATCTGCTTTTTAATTTCTTCCATATAAAGCACTAATTGTTTGCATAGTTGTGCATTTTTAAGGGGAGTAGTAGGAATAATCTCTATGCTATGATTGATATCGTGAACAAGAGAAAGTGTGGTGTGTCCCTTAAACACATGAGAATATGATTGAAATTTTTTTTTTAGTGAAGCATGCCTAGTAGACTTGTGAAGTGGTGCTTGGATTCCTTCATTCTATAGGATTATGAAGATGAATGTCAATTCTTCTACTTGATTTACACCTTTTTGTGTTTGTCTAAAAATTAATACTAAATTGATTGTTTGTTGAGTGCGCTTAACTAGATATGCCTTATTATCTAATTATAAAGTATAAGTATTTTTGTATGTATCATAAGTAGCCTTACTATCATATTGAGAGGGTTTGCAAGCAATAATCCATAACAATCCATGGGAGTGACATCAAATTTTACTTGATCCACAAAGATAGGACACAAATTAAATGAGACCATGTAGGTGCGTGTGATGTTGGAAATGGTCCTACTATCCTTTCATCCAATGGAAATGTATAAAATTAATGTAAATATTTTTTTTGTTTTTATAAATAAATCTAACAATACAAAGTAAGCTTTAACCTATTGAATAATTATTATTTTTCATTTTATTCCATCTAGATATTATGGAATATGAATTATAAATAACTATAAAATTATAAATCATTTTATATAATTAATTCCTTTTCACAAAATATTACTATCAAGAATGGGATGATTAATCATAATATAATGCTTCTTAAAATTAGAGGATTTATATATTAGTTCCATGGTCATTGGATAGGTCTTTTAGATATTCAAATTAGATTGAATAGAAGTGATAATTTATCTATGGAGATAAAACTATTAAAAATCTTATAACGTGGCTTAGATATTTTGTACTTCCATATCAACTTATAAATAAGAAGGTTTTCAAGAATATTGGTAATATTCTAGGGAGATTCATCTAGGAGGGGCCAAAAAGCGAGCAGCAAAAACATGTTACATATACCCAAATATATATTGTCATAAATACTTTAATACCTTTTTCATAATCCATTAATATTAATTTTAAATGATAAAAATATTATGATACTAAACATAGGGTACAATATTGCTAAGTGAAAATGATATAGAGAGAATTCTTTTTTCTTTTAGACAAACTTCAATATGAAGCAAGAAGATCATATTGTAGTAGAAGTTGGATCAGATCAAGGATTTTCCACTCTAAGAAAAATGAAAAATAAATCCAATTCATATCATTGAATTAGACTATAAAGCTTTACTTAAATAAACTATTAGAAGAAATGAAGAAGGATATAAGGTATGGAGAAGTATAATGTGCAAGTTTAAATTTAAAAAGAATGAAAGGCACAAAGGAAGTGTTGGAAATCTTGAGTATATTGTTGTCATTGTTTTCAAAGAATTAATGGCATAGGTTAATGACATTGGTTGTAATTTATGACCAGAAAAATAAATTTTTAATGTTTTACCATGGTGGCATTTGCAAAATAAAAAGGAAGAGGTTTTCCAAAGACAAGGTCCAAGAAGAAGAAAAATTATAATATTTAAATCTATGAAGATTTAAATAATTATAATAATTAAAAATTAAAGGACCCAAAGGTTAAAATAAAATTATAATAATTAAATCTACCTTATATTTAATTTATTATAATATTTTTGAAAAGGTTTAATGGTGCTAAAAATCGAAAATTGAAATTGCATGGAAGTATTTGTTTCAAGTGTGCTGATGTCCAAAGTCAAAAGGCAATGTGTATAAAAGGGCTAAGGTATTGCAAATCCAAGGTGTTTGATTTGATAAAACTCCCAAATTATTACATGCATGTTCATTCAGAAAAGGTGTGAAAGTAGACATAGAAGATTCTGCAAAATTCAAGGAAACACGGAGATAAAGGCAGAGGGTGTCCAAATTTCATCCGAATATGGATGGTAGCCTAGCTGGCAAGCTCAACTTGTGGAGTGCGTAGTTAGCAGCAGGTTCGGAATTCGATTCACATGGAGGGTTTTTGTGTGTTGAAGTCTTTTGCACCAACATTTAAGGAGAAGGAGTGTGTGCTCCTTTGGTTTGTGTGGATGACTAGCCCACATGGTGTTTGCCCTTGTGCTAGGATGCGATGGCCAATGAGGTCGCAAATTTGAATAGCAATGACAACACTTGAGGGCAGAATTAAATTTTGTTAAAAGTTATGCACTTTAAGCTTGGTTAGGGAGTTATAAGGGTTAGTTAATTTTTATTATGTTGATGTGAAATGGTTAGGGAGCCATAAGGATAGTAAAGTGATTTGATGTTTTTGTTTTATAAAGGGTTGAAAAGTGGAATTTCATATTGCTAGTGCTTGGTGTATGCATGAGATGAAGTAATAATTTATTTGGTCTTATTGAAATTTGAAGTGCATTATTGTGTTTTCATAATGAGGTGTAAGGTGTATATGAGAAATTCATGTGTGTAATTTTTGTTTGTTTTATTGAAGCATTATTTTACATGAGAGAATAGGAGTAATAAGGTGTTATAGTGGTTGATATTTTATTGTAATCTGTGTATGGTGAAATATATTTTGAAGTGAAAATTCATGTGGATGTGTTGAGAAAATATCTTGCAATCTAACCATTGGAGTGGCATTAGAGAAATTAGTTATTTGTGAGATAGGTTTTAAAGACATATCTCCATAAGAGCAAATTAAGAGGTATGGGCACATAATCCTTTGTTTAAAAGTTTTATTGGAATGAATGTTTTGGAACATAAGGTGGAGTGAAAAGGATTGTTTGATAAGTATTGTTGGAAATATTTGAGTGATGTTTTGTGTTTCATTGTTGAATATTTTGGAAACATTTGGGATAGAGGTTAAGAAAAATTTGTGCTTTCATTGTTGAAATATATTGAGATATTTATGCTAGAGATTGTGATTTACTTGTGCTAGGTTTGAAGGTAAGTTTTTGCATCTTTGTGAAACTTTTGAGCATGTGTTGTAAGAAGTTATGAGCATGTATTAGAGCAGAATTGACCATATATTGTGAGCTTATTAGAGGTAAAATTTGAGCATGTTAGAGGTAAACTCATGAGTAGTTAAGAGGTATATTCTGAGTAGGTTTTGAGATAAACTTATGAGCAAGTTTGAGGTAGACTTGTGAGCAAGTTAGAGGTATAATTTGAGTAGATTTATGAGTAGGTTAGAGGCGGATTTGTGAGAAAAATTGAAACTGTGTTGTGAGTAGATTTGTGAATAGATTTGTGAGCAGTGTTGATTAGAGTTGAGCATAGAAAAGGAGATAGAGTTCTCCTATGGAGATATATCCACAAACCAGAGCAGAGGGTATAGAGTTATCCTATGAAGAGATATCCACAAACTAGAGTAGTGGGGACAAAGGTCTCATGTGGAGAGAGATCCACAAACCAGAGCAATGGGGAGGAGATATATCCACAAAATAGAGCTTAAGGGGATTGGTGTCTCATTTGGATGGAGGTCCATAAACATTGTAATAGGGATTTGATTCCCAAAATATTTATTGAGAAAAATTATAAGGAATATTTTCTTCGTGGAGTAGCCCACATTGGGTGAACCACGTTATATCCTGTATCTCATGTGTGTGATGATGTGTGCAATGTTAACTACTTTAGTATTACTGTTATTATCATTTGGATTGAAAAGTAAAAATTTTTAACTTATACTGTTCACCCCCCCTCTCAGTATAATCTTATGTTCTTCAAGAAGATATAAAGCAAATATTTAAAACAAAGAATACAGAAAAGGTCAAGTAAAATATAGGTAAATCATTTTTATTTTTATTTAGTATAACATCATCTCCTTGGGATAAAATGAAACTAGTATAAATTTTATCACTTTAGGTTTTCAATTATTGAAGTATTTATAATTTATACTTATCAAACCAATTTTGGAAGTGTTAAAATAGTGCTTTTTAGTACTACTAATGTAGCATATGGGAAAGTGTTCATGTAATTCTATGGGTGCTACTCTTGTAAGACTTTGGGAATTATTTATGTAAGCTTATGGACAGTTTTGATGTATTCACCCTTAGTAATATTGGTTAAACCACCTATGTGGCTGACCATTATTATGGGTTTAAAAAATTTATTATACTATAATTTACCCTTCAATTCAGATTATATTAACATGAGATTAATATTTAATTGGGTATTCGTTATCACTATAAATACTCCCAATAACTAATATATTGAATAAATTTATAAGATATGGTATTGTGGGGTGCATAGAGTCACACACACCTTATTTATCCGACATATTCATGTCATACATCTCTCTTTATTTCACTCTTGTATTTTTTGTATATGATTATGGTGAATGTATGTTTTGTAATATTTATGGTAAGGACCAAATTTATAACACTTGATTATGAAAATCAAATCCTCTTCATTCAATAATTTAAAAAAGTAGTTGAAAGAATCTTCAAAGTATTATCTTTTGGAAAAAAATGTAGGAAATTTTGAATTCAAATTTCCCTGGCACCAAAGCATCTCTTTATAGAAATTTTAAAATAAATTTGCATGTCTTTGTGTGATCACCTTTTGCTCATTCTTATTTTAAGCATATAGTTTATCCATTTGTTTTGAGGAATAGTGCAATAGTTTCTCTCTTTCCTTTTCAACTTGATGTTGATAATTTGATTATCATCCCTCATATTTTTGTGTTATTTATTTTTCATATCTAACCATACCTTAAAGTTGCAACTAGATTAAATTTGCTCATATTGGAGAGAGTTATATAGTAGTAAGCCTCTTAGTTGATAGATCATGAGTTACAAGTTCAAATCTATGATATATCATTTTGTTAAGGATATTTTACTTCTAATAGGGTGCTAATCTACAAGTGGTACGAGGGCTAGTGCAAGTGCCTCTTAAACTTCAACATGATAGTAGAAATCCATAAATATATTCAAACTATAGCTATGGCATAGTGGTTAGTCCCCTATTTTGGTTACCATAGGTCTCTAGTTTGAATCCTAAATATGACACATTTGTTTTTATTTGACTTTTAAGGTACGAAGGTTGTAGGATTTTGTAATATTTTCCATCCTAACTATAATTGTGTATAATGGTGTAATATTTAAAGAACTTGTTTGTAGCAGAAAGGTTGTTGATTTAAATCCCTCAAATAATAATTTGAAAGAGCCTATAACCCATGAGGCTAGTGTATGTGCAAATAACAAGTGGCATGTCTTTCCCTAATTCTAGAAGTGCATCTTCGTATAATGGTTGTTATCATTGCTTGTGGTTGATATAAACTAAGGTCAAACCATAGTTTCAAGCTTATATTTTGCAATGCTATATTAGATATGCTCTACAAAGAGAAAGTAGTCTAGAAAATAGTGGTGCAACATTTAGTCACCTCCCCTACATGGGGGATGTAGTTAATTTGAATCCTATAGGCTATAAAATTATAAGAACAATTTGTTTTCTAATGCACATATGTGAAGTCATCCTACCAATCAAATTAGCCCAGGTTTAAACTTCCAATTCACCAATCAAGAGTGCAAGTTATTCACCAAACAAAAGTGGGAGTTGTAAGCAATGGTAGAAAACATCCAATTATTTTTAACCAAGTGGTAGTTTTAGAATTTTCTAAGGGGCAGTCTCAAATTTGGTGAATCTCTTTAAAGGTTTGGTAATTTTTTAATTTTTTTCTAATTTCAAGTGCTAATTCATCCAACCTTTCAAAGGTCATTAATTTTGTATACTAAACTATTTAGATCACATAATTTTTTGATTTTGATAGTGTCATATGAAGACTACTAAAGAAGACACTTCAGAAGATTCTATTCTCTTATTTTTACTTCTCCTCCACATTTGGATTCTATGGCTCAATATTTTATTGTATTTCATGGCTCGTATTTCTATTGTATTAAGGTACATTTTTGATAGAGTTTGACACATTCTATATTGAGTTCACCATGATGGGGGATGATATTCATGGTGAATCTAGTCAATGACCTACGAGAGGCAACATACCTAGAGGATGACCTGTAGAGGCAACATACCCAAAAGTGGCTAATTTTGAGGCATCCATGATGACCTTGATACACTTAGATGGTTGACACAGAGGCAACAGATCCAAGGAAGTGGATGACCTTGAGGCAAATAGATTGAGATGTATACACCGTTAATCTAGCATTATTCATAGTTGGAGAGCCAAGCACAAAGAACATGAGCCTAGAACAAATCATGTAATAAAGGAGGATGATAGGGTTCTTTTAGAAGTCAACATTAAGGGGGAATGTTATCTAATGTTGACTTATGTTTTTCTCTATAGTTAATGTATTGCACATTAAGGGGGAATTTTAGAATATTAATGTGCACTATGCCTACTTTCAGTTTGATACTTATCATATTATTTGACATTTGTCATGTTTTTCATATAGGCTTATGCCTATATATTGTTATCTTTTTCATTTGGAATATATCTCATCATTTCTCATTCCTAACAATATCATATAGATGATTGTCTATTAATTTCAAAGGAAACTACGATGTAGATTCATTTATCCTATAATGTAATAAAAGAAATATAATAGATCCATAAAAATAATTTTACTTAAGTTCTCATTTAGAAATTAAAATTTCCCATCCACCATGAGTCAAAATTATTAATATTGGTCCTAACATAAAGTTGTTAACTATATACTGAGTAGAGTGGTCTAAAAGGCATAAATTAAGAGTTCTATATGATATAATATTTATCTTAAAAATATTGGATATTTATATCTTTATTGTATTTCACTTTATAATTATATTGAATTCCTAGCTAGTGATTAACCTAAAGCTTACATAATCTAACATGAAGGTTAAATTACAATATAATAGATGTTTTAAACCCTTTAATCAAGGTTAGCCACATAGGTGGTATACCTAATATCATTGAGGATGAATACATCAAAAATCTTTGTAGGCTTTACATAAATGATGTCAAAATACTTACAAGATGAATGCTTGTAGGATAATAGGATTACATACACACTTTCCTATAGGCTTCATAAATAGTTCTAACAAGCACTATCAAATGGTTTGGCCTTGGCCTAATAATATTAGATTACAAATACTTAGATACCCTACTATAACATAAGTTGAGAGGACCAAGGAGAGGATAAATTAGATATAATAACATCCCCTCCAATAATAGATACTCTAGTGGACCTTCTCTTGCAATATTCATCTTCATATTCTTCATCAAAGAGCTTGTGTATTGAACTCAATAATTTTGCTTTAATATTATTTAATATTGTTGTGCAATTTTCAATGGAGTGTCCTTCCCTTCTACAAATTTCACATGAGTTTGACTTCTTTGGAATCTTTGACATATACGTGGGTAGCTAAGACTTAGGTTCTATATATGAGAAAGAGCTCCACAATTTTCTTATAAATTTCATGATGAATAAGAAGTTTGAAGAGTCTTCCAAGAGTTATGGGCTATAGATTCTTATTAGTTGTAGCATTTGCATAAAGAATCAAACCAACTATATTAAAATATGGAGTAAATTTGGATATAATAGATTTTACATAATATTCATCACCTTTTGCCTTGGCTCCTGCCATAGCTAAGTTAGATATTAAGGCTTTGAATCCATATATGTAGTCCTTAACATTTTAAAAATACGTAATATTGAGATTGAAGAGCTTCATGTATATTTTGTTAATTTCACTAGCACTTTACATTTGCATAGAGATCTGATAAAGTTATTCATACTTAAAAAATATTAGTTTTTTCTCTTATATAGAATAGTACATATGGTTTTAGTAATATAAAGAAGATACCAAGGGATTACTCCTTGCCTAGTTCATAATCATCAAGATCACCTTTGATTCCATCATTAAAAATGGACTAGAGAATTTTACTTCTAAGTAATCCTTCTATTTGAACAAATCAAGTGATATAATTTTAACCATTGCGATGAGTAGCACATGCTAAAGAATCCATTTTGTATAATAGTTTCATAAAAGTGTTGTAGATGCAAGAACTAATGCCATAACACTATCAAAATCAAAAAATTATGTGATCTAAATAGTTTAGTATACAAAATTAATGACCTTTGAAAGGTTGGATGAATTAGCACTTGAAATTAGAAAAAAATTAAAAAATTACCAAACCTTTAAAGAGATTCACCAAATTTGAGACTGCCCCTTAGAAAATTCTAAAACTACCACTTGGTTAAAAATAATTGGATGTTTTCTACCATTGCTTACAACTCCCACTTTTGTTTGGTGAATAACTTGCACTCTTGATTGGTGAATTGGAAGTTTAAACCTGGGCTAATTTGATTGGTAGGATGACTTCACATATGTGCATTAGAAAACAAATTGTTCTTATAATTTTATAGCCTATAGGATTCAAATTAACTACATCCCCCATGTAGGGGAGGTGACTAAATGTTGCACCACTATTTTCTAGACTACTTTATCTTTGTAGAGCATATCTAATATAGCATTGCAAAATATAAGCTTGAAACTATGGTTTGACCTTAGTTTATATCAACCACAAGCAATGATAACAACCATTATACGAAGATGCACTTCTAGAATTAGGGAAAGACATGCCACTTGTTATTTGCACATACACTAGCCTCATGGGTTATAGGCTCTTTCAAATTATTATTTGAGGGATTTAAATCAACAACCTTTCTGCTACAAACAAGTTCTTTAAATATTACACCATTATACACAATTATAGTTAGGATGGAAAATATTACAAAATCCTACAACCTTCGTACCTTAAAAGTCAAATAAAAACAAATGTGTCATATTTAGGATTCAAACTAGAGACCTATGGTAACCAAAATAGGGGACTAACCACTATGCCATAGCTATAGTTTGAATATATTTATGGATTTCTACTATCATGTTGAATTTTAAGAGGCACTTGCACTATCCCTCGTACCACTTGTAGATTAGCACCCTATTAGAAGTAAAATATCCTTAAAAAAATGATATATCATAGATTTGAACTTGTAACTCATGATCTATCAACTAAGAGGCTTACTACTATATAACTCTCTCCAATATGAGAAAATTTAATCTAGTTGCAACTTTAAGGTATGGTTAGATATGAAAAATAAATAACACAAAAATATGAGGGATGATAATCAAATTATCAACATCAAGTTGAAAAGGAAAGAGAGAAACTATTGCACTATTCCTCAAAACAAATGGATAAACTATATGCTTAAAATAAGAATGAGCAAAATGTGATCACACAAAGACATGCAAATTTATTTTAAAATTTCTATAAAGAGATGCTTTGGTGCCAGGGAAATTTGAATTCAAAATTTCCTACATTTTTTTCCAAAAGATAATACTTTGAAGATTCTTTCAACTACTTTTTTAAATTATTGAATGAAGAGGATTTGATTTTCATAATCAAGTTTTATAACTTTGGTCCTTACCATAAATATTACAAAACATACATTCACCATAATCATATACAAAAAATACAAGAGTGAAATAAAGAGAGATGTATGACATGAATATGTCGGATAAATAAGGTGTGTGTGACTCTATGCACCCCACAATACCATATCTTATAAATTTATTCAATATATTAGTTATTGGGAGTATTTATAGTGATAACGAATACCCAATTAAATATTAATCTCATGTTAATATAATCTAAATTGAAGGGTAAATTATAGTATAATAAATTTTTTAAACCCATAATAATGGTCAGCCACATAGGTGGTTTAACCAATATTACTAAGGGTGAATACATCAAAACTGTCCATAAGCTTACATAAATAATTCCCAAAGTCTTACAAGAGTAGCACCCATAGAATTACATGAACACTTTCCCATATGCTACATTAGTAGTACTAAAAAGCACTATTTTAACACTTCCAAAATTGGTTTGATAAGTATAAATTATAAATACTTCAATAATTGAAAACCTAAAGTGATAAAATTTATACTAGTTTCATTTTATCCCAAGGAGATGATGTTATACTAAATAAAAATAAAAATGATTTACCTATATTTTACTTGACCTTTTCTGTATTCTTTGTTTTAAATATTTGCTTTATATCTTCTTGAAGAACATAAGATTATACTGAGAGGGGGGGTGAACAGTATAAGTTAAAAATTTTTACTTTTCAATCCAAATGATAATAACAGTAATACTAAAGTAGTTAACATTGCACACATCATCACACACATGAGATACAGGATATAACGTGGTTCACCCAATGTGGGCTACTCCACGGAGAAAATATTCCTTATAATTTTTCTCAATAAATATTTTGGGAATCAAATCCCTATTACAATGTTTATGGACCTCCATCCAAATGAGACACCAATCCCCTTAAGCTCTATTTTGTGGATATATCTCCTCCCCATTGCTCTGGTTTGTGGATCTCTCTCCACATGAGACCTTTGTCCCCACTACTCTAGTTTGTGGATATCTCTTCATAGGATAACTCTATACCCTCTGCTCTGGTTTGTGGATATATCTCCATAGGAGAACTCTATCTCCTTTTCTATGCTCAACTCTAATCAACACTGCTCACAAATCTATTCACAAATCTACTCACAACACAGTTTCAATTTTTCTCACAAATCTGCCTCTAACCTACTCATAAATCTACTCAAATTATACCTCTAACTTGCTCACAAGTCTACCTCAAACTTTCTCATAAGTTTATCTCAAAACCTACTCAGAATATACCTCTTAACTACTCATGAGTTTACCTCTAACATGCTCAAATTTTACCTCTAATAAGCTCACAATATATGGTCAATTCTGCTCTAATACATGCTCATAACTTCTTACAACACATGCTCAAAAGTTTCACAAAGATGCAAAAACTTACCTTCAAACCTAGCACAAGTAAATCACAATCTCTAGCATAAATATCTCAATATATTTCAACAATGAAAGCACAAATTTTTCTTAACCTCTATCCCAAATGTTTCCAAAATATTCAACAATGAAACACAAAACATCACTCAAATATTTCCAACAATACTTATCAAACAATCCTTTTCACTCCACCTTATGTTCCAAAACATTCATTCCAATAAAACTTTTAAACAAAGGATTATGTGCCCATACCTCTTAATTTGCTCTTATGGAGATATGTCTTTAAAACCTATCTCTCAAATAACTAATTTCTCTAATGCCACTCCAATGGTTAGATTGCAAGATATTTTCTCAACACATCCACATGAATTTTCACTTCAAAATATATTTCACCATACACAGATTACAATAAAATATCAACCACTATAACACCTTATTACTCCTATTCTCTCATGTAAAATAATGCTTCAATAAAACAAACAAAAATTACACACATGAATTTCTCATATACACCTTACACCTCATTATGAAAACACAATAATGCACTTCAAATTTCAATAAGACCAAATAAATTATTACTTCATCTCATGCATCCACCAAGCACTAGCAATATGAAATTCCACTTTTCAACCCTTTATAAAACAAAAACATCAAATCACTTTACTATCCTTATGGCTCCCTAACCATTTCACATCAACATAATAAAAATTAACTAACCCTTATAACTCCCTAACCAAGCTTAAAGTGCATACCTTTTAACAAAATTTAATTCTGCCCTCAAGTGTTTTCATTGCTATTCAAATTTGCGACCTCATTGGCCACCGCATCCTAGCACAAGGGCAAACACCATGTGGGCTAGTCATCCACACAAACAAAAGGAGCACACACTCCTTCTCCTTAAATGTTGGTGCAAAAGACTTCAACACACAAAAACCCTCCTTGTGAATCGAATTCCGAACCTGCTGCTAACTATGCACTCCACAAGTTGAGCTTGCCAGCTAGGCTACCATCCATATTCGGATGAAATTTGGACACCCTCTGCCTTTATCTCCGTGTTTCCTTGAATTTTGCAGAATCTTCTATGTCTACTTTCACACCTTTTCTGAATGAACATGCATGTAATAATTTGGGAGTTTTATCAAATCAAACACCTTGGATTTGCAATACCTTAGCCCTTTTATACACATTGCCTTTTGACTTTGGACATCAGCACACTTGAAACAAATACTTCCATGCAATTTCAATTTTCGATTTTTAGCACCATTAAACCTTTTCAAAAATATTATAATAAATTAAATATAAGGTAGATTTAATTATTATAATTTTATTTTAACCTTTGGGTCCTTTAATTTTTAATTATTATAATTATTTAAATCTTCATAGATTTAAATATTATAATTTTTCTTCTTCTTGGACCTTGTCTTTGGAAAACCTCTTCCTTTTTATTTTGCAAATGCCACCATGGTAAAACATTAAAAATTTATTTTTCTGGTCATAAATTACAACCAATGTCATTAACCTATGCCATTAATTCTTTGAAAACAATGACAACAATATACTCAAGATTTCCAACACTTCCTTTGTGCCTTTCATTCTTTTTAAATTTAAACTTGCACATTATACTTCTCCATACCTTATATCCTTCTTCATTTCTTCTAATAGTTTATTTAAGTAAAGCTTTATAGTCTAATTCAATGATATGAATTGGATTTATTTTTCATTTTTCTTAGAGTGGAAAATCCTTGATCTGATCCAACTTCTACTACAATATGATCTTCTTGCTTCATATTGAAGTTTGTCTAAAAGAAAAAAGAATTCTCTCTATATCATTTTCACTTAGCAATATTGTACCCTATGTTTAGTATCATAATATTTTTATCATTTAAAATTAATATTAATGGATTATGAAAAAGGTATTAAAGTATTTATGACAATATATATTTGGGTATATGTAACATGTTTTTGCTGCTCGCTTTGCTGCATTTTCTGTGTTCTGTCTATTCTATATGTAGTCCCTAGAGTAGGTGTCCTTATGGTAATTACCTCATCTTATCAGAATACATGGATACCTAGCCACTACATCCACTAAGTATGATAGAGGAGAATACTATATACTAGGATAACTTACTTTTTTGGGGAGTATCAGGTTCAACCAAGAGTGCACTCCATGATACAAAATTTTGAGGCTAAAAAAACAAATGGAACATCCTAAAAAATACAATTGGATACCACCAATGTATCCATCTCGGAAAAACCTTTTCGATGACTATAAATACCCCTATGTTCCACTCTCAATGGGGCCTCCATATTGCATAAAAACAATAATATTCAAATTAGGAATCTACAATATTCCTAGTATCAAAAGGTGATCTTGATGATGGAATCATCGCACTTGTGGAATAAAAATAGTATCTCAATGTTCCCTCACAAGGGAATTACATGGACCTACTTGGCCATCATATTTGAAATTTTTGAGAAATACATTAAAAAATTTGTGGCCCTTTCTTTTCCATTTCAATTTAAAATATCCCTTTTAGTTTTAAATAAAGAGGCATTTTTCTACAATGATATGAAAAAATAACATATTGCATTTAAAAAATGCAAATGGAAGACTTTATTGTTGATCACTCCTTCACATGGGCCATGTGGTGGGCCCCATCATCAATGACATAAAGAGGACATTAGAAAAATACTTAATATGTTGATTAAGACACTATCCCACTTGGGATTCAAAGAGCACGTGCATATACCTTGTACCATTATAAATAGAGGATAGGTGTTAGAGTCAACAATTGGTGTGGGTCCCATAGTGTTGGCGCCTCCCATTGGCACTCGATGGTGGCCCTGCATAACAGCCTCTGAAGGTGAGAGTACCATCTAGGGCTTCGAGCGTCCACCGTGCCTATCAAACACCATGCCATCATAAAATAGACTCATTACTCCTTGGGTAATATAAATTCAAACACCATACCCACTGACTGTATACCAAGGGTTCAATTTCCTGCTCCTCTCGTTACCACATTTTACACAGACGCATGCAACTCCACCTGTGACATACTTTTTCTTAGACATAGAATGATTAGAGTTCCACTGTCACAACATGAATCACTGTGCCTAGTAGCATAAATTTATCACACATGATCCAGCTCATACATCATCCACGTAGTAGAAAATCTTAGTGGAACTCGGATTCAATAGGACCTTCATTAGTGCATGATTATTGTGTGTCCAGGTCGTAGGCAAGAGCCAACCCTACACTATGAGTCCAAATACATCGTAACAAATGTTGAAAAAAACAACTGCCAGTTGAAACAAGAAATCAAGAGCACGTCATTTTGTTATGAACTCCAAGTATAGTTCGCCATTATTGTAAGCTTCAATGTACACCACCGCACTCCATATTTCTCCCACGTGGATGTGTAATGCAAAGTGACTCAACGATCACTATTCATTCACCATGAAGAGAGATGTTGGGATTGAACTATCATGTTTGCTTCAAAATTGTTGGTAAATCGCCAGTGCTGAAGCCCCAATCAATAGACCACGGATGGATGAAATTAACAGTGCTAAAAAATAAATAATATGGCATAAAGGTTGGCATGAAACGTAGTGAATATACATGTCGACCCTAATTACTACTCATACAAAAAAGTACCACAGGACCACGTTCTTTATGCGCAACAAAATTGAACCCATGTAGAGAAAAAAATACGATATAAACTGTTCTTCTGCTATTGTAGAGAAAAAAATAAAATTGTTGAGGTCAATCTGTAGCAGAAGACTCCACAACGAATATCTTCATGTGGTAGATTTTAAAGAACTAACTCTATGATCATGATCAAACAACATCGGCATATTATTAGACCACTAATTATGGAATGGGAAATGATGAGATATATTACAAATGAAAAAGAGTACAATATATAGGCATAAGCCTATATGAAAAACATGACAAATGTCAAGGAATATGACAAGTGTCAAACTAAAAGTAGGTGTAGTGCACATTAATATTCTAACATAAATCTGCAAGATATAACAAGGAAGTCATACTATATAAATATTTACCCCATAATGGAATTTTTAGTAGATATCTATAGTTTAGACATACTCTTTTGAATACCCCCAATCATTTATATGATAATGGCACATCTTCATAAACTTAGCTTCAATACTTCGTAATTTTACTAAGCAATTTTAGTTTGATGTTCTTCCTTCTTGTAGTATCCACAAATGGTCTTTGAATTTTTTAAATACTTAGCCTAGCCCTTGGACCCTTTAGTCTTAGTCTCCTTATGTTTGAATTCCTTTGCATGAGCATGTACTCATGAAGTACCACCATAATTTCTCATTGCTACCTAAAACTAAACTAGGAGAGAAAAAATGATCAATAGATAAATATTTTTGTATTTTTAAGAAAATAATAACCACATGAACCATGAGGTTCAACACCTAAAAAGTAGGGGAGAGATTGGAAAGGACAATGTTTATATATTGTGCATCATATTTATTTTTACCTCTAGAAGATGCAATATATGCTCTTAATGCCTTAAATACCATAATATAGTCCTCAGTACTATAAAACTTAGCCAATTTGAGAGACAAGAGATTTAATTCCAAGAGACTTACTTTAATTGTGTTTATTTTCTAAAATAGCTCATGCATTATTTGACCATACCTTGATAGTTGTGTTCTCTTCCATGATATGGAAAATTAATTTTGATTTGATCAACACGAAGAATAGGTTAAGGCTTCTCATGTATGTTGGCAAGTTTGATTATCAAGGATCGCTAATTTTTATTCTTAAAATATGTACCACATGTTCTTACTACATAGTAAAATAGTCCTTTGAGTTCACATTATGCTATAATTTCATCAATTAAGATGAGTAACATATGTTTGAGGATCCATATTACATAATTCTATCCCAACATTGTAGCAGGTCCTTGAACTAATGTCACCAATATAGAGGTTGAAAAATCATGTGATTTGAATTAAAGGTCTTACAAATTCTTCCATATAACAAAGTTATGGACTCTATAAATTTTTTCGTAAAAAACCTCCAAAATTGAAAAGATAACCCTAACCCTTAGATAAGCAACATCCAATAACTCACACTTGGCATTCATTGGATCATTGGTGTCTACCATTATTTTTTGTCAATGAGTGTCATTGGACAATTGGATTGATTATGATTGTGATACATATAATATTCATATTATTTCGAGTGAAATATGGCTCATGACAAATCTGTGTTGGCTATAACATTGGAAAAAATTAAATTCTTATTTCTTATAATATAGAATACATTAGAGAGGTTTAAATTGTGGTCTTTCAGGTGCTAAGCACATCATGCTATCTATCTTGAAAATCATGCACTTAGAGGGAGGAGCTAGCTTCTCTCTATGCAACATATTTTCAAACTACATTAATAAAAATAAAATCAAGTGTATTATTTAAATGTAATATCTTCTTCTAAAGACCTTTCTATTGACCATTCCACCATTACGAATGGTAATGTTGACGTACCTAGTATCTCTGTAGGAAAACAAACACTTGCCTAACTATTGTAAAAGTGATGGTTGGTAGTATTTTAACTTGTGCCCTCATATTTTTCATGAATAGCATATACCACCATGTCATGTTAGTAGCTGATATGGAAACAACTACTTCAAAACTTGTATTATTCTTCTCAATCACATTTGTAAAATAAATATTGTCCTCTTAGAAAAAAATTATGCTAGCAAGGATTAAAACTTGGGCTTCTATTGAGCCAGTGACTTAGGAAACACTCTCCTAGCCATAATGGCCACCCTATCCACTATGTGAAGGTATGTATATTCTCCTTGAAGAAGATAATTATGCATGATAATTAAAAAAGGGTGCTAAGCCTAAGCAAAAGGATATAAAGTAGCCCCCAGTTAAACTAAAAAACATTTGGGTGCAAATTTTTAATATTAGGATTCTTTTCTATTTTTGAGCGCCTAGTTTTTAGAATCTTCAACATCCTGAGATCATAAGCTCTCCAAATTTGAATTTTAAGGCTATTTTTTTGAAATAAATAATGTATAGTTTTTCCAATACTCTAAAAAATGATGATAAAAATAGGGTAAAAACTCCTTTTATCCCTTATGTAGAAATCACTTATGAGACTTTCAGGAAGAAATCATATTAGAATTAAAAAGAAATTTTAGAAGCTCCAATTGATATTTCTACATGAGCAAGTGAGGTGGATGCATACTTACTCTAATTCCATGATGGAAATTACATCTATTTCAAAAAATGAAAAGAATTAAATCACTCAAATCTTATACATAAAGCATAAAAAAATAAAAAATAAAGCAAGAGATACATAAAATAATTTATTACCTTGGTATACCTCTTATTTAATGGAATATCCTTCTCTAGTGCTTCATAATTACCCATGACCATAAAAATATTGTCAATATTAGACAATTATGAATACCACCTTGGTTTTCTTTGGAGCTTTTTTTTTAAACTCTATAATCTTCTTTGATGATGAAGAGGCATATATAGTGGGTGAAGAAGTCATTAAATTCTTTACTAATACTAGTAAAATATTAAGAAGTGTATACTTAGATAAAATACTCTTGAAAGGATACTCTATTTTTGTGGAGATTAGAAATATGAGAGATAATGAGTGAGAAAATAATTGTTTGAAATGAAATGCAAGTTTGCAAGTATGCATCCATAGGAAAACTCTATAAGGTGTGGGAATAATTATGTGAGTTAGTGGAAAGTAGAAAGTGGTATGTATGAGATAGAGTGTAAGTCTACAAGCAAGGAAAGTCCACAAGGTATAATAATAATTTTATGTAAAAAAACAAGAAGAAATAATCGTATAATTATTTGAGTGCATGTATTATGATGTAACACCACCAAACCTCATAGAAATTTTGAATTTGAAAGAATAGTTTGGAGAAACTAAATATGGAGACACATTTTTCAAGAGTAAGTTTCAATGTTAAAAATTTATTCCCACAAGGTAATATTTGCACTAACTAAGCCTTAGGAAGACTAATATGAGGCGTGAGGTTGGTTGGATCCCCCCCCCCGGCTGAATGCCTAAAGTTAAACTTTTATGGTGCCGCCAAGGGCAATCCTGGAAGAGCAGGGGCGGGCAGGACCGTCAGGAATCGTCAGGGTGGCCTTGTCCTGGCTTTCGCTGAGGCCCTGGGAACCACAACCAACAATGATGCTAAAGCTAGAGCCGTTTGGCACGGTCTTCTCCTAGCTAAGGACGTCCAAGGCCGATTAATTGTGGAAGGAGATTCCCAAGTTATCATCAATCTCCTCAACAATGATAAGGATCCACCGTGGAAGTTTGAGGCTTGCATTAAGGAAGAAAGGAACCTCTTAACTAATAGAGGTGACAGTGTGGCTCAACACATCTTCAGAGAGGCCAACAAGGTGGCAGACAAACTGGCAAACATAGGTGTTGATGCGGATGGTTTGACCACGTGGACACATGACCTCCCAACGGATGTGGAGGGTATCTTCCAGGGAGAGCGATGCCGTGAAGTCTGATGTGGAAGGCTAATCCAAATCAGCTCTCAAAAGTAGGTTTTGAGAAATTTGGCCATATGGTGTCAAGATTGCTTGTATCAACATATCAATATTTCCAAGGCAAACTTCTCGAATAACCACGTGACTATATAGAAGTTGTGGTGGCTCCTTGGGCCTCCGCTGGATAGTTCCCCAAGGATTGACATTCTTTGGCAGGCTGTGTCTCACAGTAAATCCATTAAGTGTGTCTCATACGGAATTGGGGAGTGGGAAGGCCTACCCACCATAGAGAGACACGTGATCCCTCGAACGGCCATGATGACCACCAAGAACAGCTTGTATCTTTCCCATAAGGAGAATGTTAAGGCTCCCAATTCCTATGCCATATCAGCTATGCAGCATGGCACCCAGGTGGCGGGTATGCGTTGGCTTGCCATCAAAGTTGGCACTCACCTTAATGAGCCTTTTTGTTTAATATGGAAAGCCCTCTCTCGCCATCACCACTCTTCCTTCCTTTATGCTTTCGAGAGCAAGCATTACCTTCAAGCTGCCAGACAAGTTTTAGAGGATCCCAGAGGTGAGATTACGATGACGTACATTGAGCCAAGTATGGTGGTCATGGACCTAACTGTGCATGCCATCCTTACTAAGAGGAAGTTCACGCAATTCTTAGACATGGTCGCTGGTCTAGACGACAACATTACTGCCAAGTTTATGGAATCCTGGGATGAGGGCATAGTGGTTATCCATGGGCGTGAGATTTCTGTTGATATTAACCTTCTGGAAACCCTAACTGGGCAAACGGTGAGGGGTCGCTCCATCCACAAGCAAAAACATAATTGGGAAGTCGAATTGCACGAGTTTAAGGATAACCTAAAGATCTCGAAGGAGGCAAAGAATGACTTGACAAGGATGGACCTCCTTGCCCCGTGGAACTCTGTAATGAAAAATTTCATGGAATTCATTACAATAGAGGACCCCGACAAGGTTCTTCTAAGCTTCCACTATGCCTTCATCAACTTATTCCATGACATCAACCCCATTAGCATCCCGTAATTTCTCCTAAATTCCATGAACTACACCATCAATTCTTGTCGTAGCAAGAAGGGCACAACAATGCCTATGCACCAGATCCTGTTCAAGGTAATTTACAAATTTGCCCTCACCACCTCTCTTCAACTTGAACCCCCTATTTTTCCCCCTATTGAGACCCCCAGCTCCAGGCCCAAGCTACCCAAGCCCCACTCCGGGTCCTCTGCTAAGAAGTGTGAGCTAGAGGTGTCAATCACTAGTGGAGGAGCTAGGAGAAAACTGAATATTGAGGAAGAAGAGGGATCCAAACGATCCTCTACAAGACTAAGGAAAAAGCTTGGGCAAGAAATTTCCACAACCGTTATCTTAGACCCTGAGGCTGAGGGTCCTGAAATCAACGTTTTGGTCCTCAAACATTTTGTTCTGACCACCCTGGCGTCCATGGCCCAGTAGATGCAGGAGGTCCTCGATGCCCTATCCAAGGTTTTCTTCAACGAAGTCTACCATATAAATGCCCCTAATCAAGTCAACACAGAGGTCGAGGACCTAGAAAATGACAAGGATGATGACCAGTTTGAGGACGAAGATGAGGAGGATTAAGCAAGTTTCATACCCTTTCCTTTTTTTGGCGGGTGTTTCTGAAGGCCCGATGATGGTGTACTTTTGTTCATGGACCTAATTTCACTTCTCCCATGCATGTTTGATGGGAGAAGCGAAATCTCTCTCGGTGTTTTTGTTGCTTGACGTTTCAGGACTGTTGTCACAAAGGATTAAGGATCCTTAGTTTCTTTTCTCTATGTTCAGCTCCATGCTAATTTTTTTCAAGATTTTGGGTCAACCTGAAAAACCCGTTTGATATAAAAATCTTACTTATCAAAAGAAAAAAAGGTTTGCACTAACTATACATAAAACACTTAGATAAGTTTATTACACATGAAAAACACATAGAAGATAACAACAAAATGGATATGACCAAAAATTACTTATAACTTTGAGAAGACATTTAAATTATAATTTAACAAAAGTTTTTGGTGTAAAACTTAGACAAATTGGATATTTTTATGGATAAAACAAATAAATTGGTTGAGTAACTAAGGTCACCCAACAAACTTTCAAGGCAAGCTTTACAAAGTCCACTAAAAATAGTTGAGCAAAATGTAGACTCTGAATGTGGGATTATATCATTGAAAAGGAAAATGAAAGAAGTATATGGATATGTTCTTAATAATAGACATGAGGACTACCTAGAGAGTGAAAGGCCTTAGACACAACAAGCAAAGTAAAACATAGCAAAAAATTTTGAAAAATAAAAAATAAAAGGAAGACTAGTTAGTAAGGGTTTAGACACCCTTATCAAGAGAGACAAACATACTTGAGCAAATTCTCTATGTTTGACCTAACCTAAAAGGGTAAAAGTAAAAACATAATCAAGGTTGAACCTATTTTATAATAGGGGTAATAAATAAAGAACTCATTACATGTGTGCAAGATATATAGGTATTTAGTATGCTAATTATGAAATGATGGTGATGGTGATGGCTTGTATGTTAGCTTTTGATGCAGCAAGTAATGGGAGATAGCAAACACAAGATGCTAAATACTATGAAATAAAGTAAATATGCAAGATGACTAAAAATATACTATAAATATAAATTATGGAGATGTTTACAATAGTAGTTGTGGAGGAAATGTACACTCTATAAATATATCTACATCTCAAGAATGAACATTGAGAATATTACACCCCATCACAATACATCACACTGCTACATCATGTCACTCAGGTCTTCACTACTTCCTATTGTTGTAGTTCACTCTATATCTCTATCTATTTCTATGGCCCTTTATATAAGAAATAGACTCCTTGGCAAACACTCTACCTAGATGTGCAAGGGATAACTTGGACATATACAACTTGCACTTTGACACTTGTGCATTATTACATTTCATGTAGTAACTAGATAGCTTCCCCCTAAAGCAATATAATATCCTAATTATGTACCGAGAAATGTACATTTATATTATCCAAATGATGTAATATTCTATTTCTAACACCCCACTGTATTATATTATTTGGATATTTAATACTTTAGTCTTTGATGTGGAGCTTCTTCCAACTGATGACCTGAACCTTCTGTAGTTTCTTCAGTATCCATATGATGTAAAAATGGGCTGAATATGTAGGTTCTCCTTTCAATTGACCTTGCACTATATTACTCCTTTAGATTCATCTTATACTTCTTCTTTGGTAGTGCCTTTGAATCCAGTCTATGTGCTTTCATATGTGGTCGTGCTGCTACTTGATTCTTGTAGAGTGTGTCCCTCTTTCTTGTCTTCAATCTATATAGAAGTTTTTGAACAACCACTCAGGGTATCATGATAAGATCTTGAATTAGTAGATCCTAAAATGTCAATGTTGCATGAGGATTGGAAAAAAATTTCTAGATATGACTCATTAAGTTTGATATTATTTTTGAGTAGTTCTATCAATCCTCTTTGTTCTACATTTTCATTTTTGTAGAATTTATAGGTGAGCAATGCTATATATAAAATGCTCATAAGATCTACGGAAAGTGTAATGTCACTTTTTCCATTTTCAATAGCTTCATTGAGATGAGCTTGAATATAGTATTCCATAGTATCAAAATTATCTTCTAAAGCTTCACTATGGATTGCTTTTGAAGATAGATATATCATTCTTTTAGATTTTATGAGTAGATTCATGATCCCAAATTTTATAGCACTGACTCTTTCTTTGCTGAAAAAATTATATTTGCTAGAGATTGCATTGAAAGTAGACATTCTTATGGTTCCTTGATTAGGATATGTAATTCCTGATTTGAAGAAATATATAAGCTTGATTTTATAAAACCTTTAATAATTTTTGTTTGTAGACTACCTTATGTCTCCCAAGTAAAGCGAGTATATACTCCTAAGTATTTTTAGGTAATGAAGAAAGCTTATATTTTGTAACTTGATAATATATGATGGATGCCGATTTTACCATGTTTTGTAGAATACCTTATGACTCCCTGGTATGCAATGGATAAGTTATAGTGCTTTTGTAGAAATATAGTTCAATATTTATTGATTTTGTAAGGTTTTATAGAATACCAAAATTAATTCCTATTGAACTAAGCACTATTACCAAATTTTGAAGAGGTTATAATTTTAGATATTTTGTCTCCTTTTGAAATGATTGAAACAATATTATTATAAATATCCAAACTATAAAAAAAGTCTCTTTATGAATAACCCTTTGGGAATTAGGTTATGTGTATCTAGTTTCCCAATTAAATTATTTGATGTAGTAGCCCTTATGACTCCCTAATATTTGGATAAATTATATCACAATTAATATTTACAAATATTTAATTCTTATCCAAGTAGAAAACCTTATTACTCCTGCATTTTATATTGCAAATATTTTATTTAATTTGATAAAATATTTCCCTTGATATATGGCTTTCAATGTATATAAATTCCTTTGATTTAACCCTTATAACTCCAAGGAAATAAATCACATACTAATGGAAATTAATTTACCTTTCTCCAAGAAAATTTTGGCATTGAATTCAGAGATGCTTGGATTGTTGATTTTATGTAGACGTCATGGATGTTACAGATACATTCTCCAATAGAAATGCTTTGGCTTTAATGCATTCCAAATATGGTGTCTTCTAGTCTCTTCCCCTGAATCTGATTGCCTTGAGTATTAAAGGCTCTAATACCTTCTTGACTGCTACAACTCGAACCCCTTCTACACAGTCACCGAGAGAGTAATTTCAATGTAAAAGAATGCTAATTGACTTTGATCGTTGACATCCTTAAATGGATATGATTTGTCTCTTATGTGCCAAGTGGCACAACCATTTCCTTTGAGATCTTGAGAAGAATTTGGTGCTAAGTAATATTTATTTCCCTTATTGTAACGTAAAAATGTTACATTCTTTAGTAAAATTACGGTCTTCCTCTTTGACAATTGTACTCAATACACCAAATGCACCAGGTTGTTCACGTAACTCCTCCTTGAAGATGAGCATTCTCTTGAATCGAGCGTTAGGATTTTTCTTTAGTGATCATTTTTTACTTTCTTCTCTGCATAGACGTAGACCTTATTATTGGTTTAATAGAATCCTTTGAGACCTTTTTAGCTTTGCAAATATCCTCCTTTGATTTCATTTGTCTGCATATTATTTCACATTGATATGAAGCAACAATATAGAGGCCTTGAGCATCGCTTTCAATAAATGTATATGGAGTAAATAGTACTTAAAATTTATTTTATATTATATTTTGTTTGTCATCCTTACATAGATGCTTTTGCTCTTTAATGATGATGTTCTTCCATGCTCTTGTACATGTATATTGTAGATTTGGTGCTCTATAATATGATGAGTATGAGCCTTTCGTATAGCTCTCAAGCTAGGCTTGGATGGTTGTTAGCATACGACTACTTCTGAATGGTTTTTCCAGCAATAGTAGTGCCTTTGAGGTACCTTTGAATGTGCCTTATCTCCTTGTATAACCATATTAGAAATAATTCACTATCATGTAAAATAGTTTTAATACAATATTACCTTGCACTTTATTTTTCACTCCTATTTATTGGTCATAATTGTTGGTTTTTGAGGTAGAATATTGAGTGCAATATAGGGGTTTTTAGGTTGTCTCTAGATTAGACACCATCCCCTGTTTTCTTGGATATTTTTATAAATTAATCCAAGCATGTAACCATATGATAGAAGCTATTTTTCTACACTATTTTCTTATTCTTTGAACTTGAGACTCACCAAGTCTCATTCAAGGCTTCTTTTGATGCTCTTATGATGGTTACTTTCTTCTCTAATGCTTGGAGGATTGAGCTGATTTTATGGCTTCCTTAGGCCACTTCAAATTTGAAGATCTCAATGCATTAATAGTGTATTTAGACACTTTGACAAGTTATATTATTGTGTCCTTCCAATGAACACAAACAATAATATTTGAGAGCAATATAATAGTGCAAAATGAATCTAATAATACTGCACTAAAAATTTCACCTTATTACTCCAATCAATTGTCAAAAGTAATGCACTTAAATAATTTACTGCAACTTCTAAAATTTCTTTATAAGCAAGGTAATAGGAGCTAGTATTCATTTTCTTTCCAAATTATATGATAGGTAGTTGATAGATAGTTTAATATTCTGAAATCTAATCAACCCCTAAAGTGCAACTGAACCTTAAAAAACCATTTCTTTTTGCACTTTTGAAGACTCTTAATTCAACTCTCCTTTTTGTAACTTCAATCCAGTTAAGGTACTTAAATAAATATGATAAGTAATCCACCTAATGAATCTACTTGCACCAATAATTGTTTATCTTTTTATGAAAGCCTTTTTTGTTACTTAATGAATCTACTTGCACCAAGTTGTTGTCTTGAGTAAGATCCTGCAGCTCTATGTAGGCTATCTTGAACAACTTCGTGTTTACAAAAATATGGTCTCCAACTCTCTTTCACAAGCCTAGGATTTTGATGTCTTGTTCTCCTCTTGTATATTATAAGATATATTTGATTCAGAAGTGGTGCCTTCTTGCTATGATAGGAAATATCCTGGATTTGGTAGGCTTATTCTGTGAAAATATTCCTTCAATATTCTTGTTGAATTCTATCTTCAAATAGGATATTCTTCTAAATATTATGAGTGTCTTGAGGTCTTATTATATTTGGAACTCCTTGCCAAATTATTCTTCTTGGGCTTGTTTTTTAATGATGATAATTACCCCAAATCTTTCACTATCTCCAATAGTGAATTTATCTAGTGAGTTCTCCCTATAACTCCTTTTATGATTTCTTCAATAAGTCTCTACAAGTCTTTTATTGGATGCTCGTAGAGGTCTCTCCAAGACCTTGCAACTTCTTTTGGTCTTCTTTGAGACCTTATATTCAATATTTTTCTCCTAGAAGAGTTGGTGGTGAGATATTATCCTGGATATTTGATGATGTTGCCTATGTATTTGAGCAGGAATCTCCTAGTCCTTCTTCATTAATGATATCCTCTCCTAATATTTTTTTCTTCGGGTGTTGGATTGATTCTGAATAAGATACTCTTCCTAACATTTTTATAGAAAGCTTTCCCAACTCATTGAATCTACCTGTTCTTGCAACAAAGTATTAGTACTAAAATTTACCTCTGAATTAGACACTCTCTCTTGGATTCTTCTTCAGGATCAAGGCTTCTGTAGTCTTTTATTCAAGCCTTCTATAGCCTTTTCTTCAAGGCTTTTGTGGCATTTCCCTCTGGATCAAGCATTTTGGATTCATTTATTCTGGATCAAGGCTTCTATGGACTTTTCTTCTAGATTAAGGCTTCTATGGCCTTTTCTTCTTATGAAGTTTCTAATATATCGATGCAGATATCTTGTCTTCAAACTTCACTGCAATTCTACTCTAGAAGTCTCTTCTATAGTATTCTTCTATTGCAATACCTAATATCTATGTTATGAAGGTACTCCGACCTTTGGGTAACAAAGTTGAAATATCCTAGATTTTTATTGTAGGAGGTGTCTCAATCATCTAAGTATTAATTTCTTGCAATAAAAAAACCTTCAAGTTAGTTTCTCTAGATCTCTTAGATGAGCTTCAATAGTTGATTCATCAAACTAGTGGATTAAGTGTTGAGTCCTAATCTTCATAATTTTTCTCTTGAAACTTTGTGGAAAGGCTCTAGCCATATGCAATCTCATTATTCTAGAATCTAATATTTCTTTAAATCTTTACTTGTGGCTCTCCTTTATTCTACCACCAAGAATCTTATGAAATTTTTTGACGGTGATTAGTCCAATGGCATGTCAAGTTCTCAAAAATATTAGGGTCAATGATAATGGTGATTCCCTAGAGACCTATCATAGCTCTGATACTACTGTTAGATTTTGATACAACATGTAATGGGATATAGCAAACACAGTATGAAGAATAATATAAAATAAAGTAGATTTGCGAGATGACTAAAAATATACTATAAATAAAAATGATGGATATGTTTACAAAAGTAGTTATGAAAGAAATGAAAACTCCATGAATATGGCTACAACTTAAGAATGAGCATTGAGCATATTACATCCCATCACAATATATCACACTACTATATCACACCACTCATATCTACACTACTTACTACTATTGTAGTTCACTCTATCTCTCTATCTGTGTCTATGAACCTTTATATAAGAAATAGATTCCTTGGATAACATTCTACCTATATGTGCAAGGAAAAGCTTGCACATATACAACTTGCACTTTGACACTTGTGCATTTATTATATTGCATGTAGTAACTAGATAAATTCCCTCTAATGCAATCTAATGTCCTAAGTATGTACCAAAAAAGGTTCATTTACATAATCCAAATTATGTAATAGTCTATTATTAACATTGGAGATATGTGTCAATCATTTGTGGATGAGTACTCATTAATGTGTAGATATAGGGTAACATGATAAATAATACATAATAGTGATAGGTTGACTTGGATTGATAACTTTACACCATAAAAATTGTATGAAAGGTTATTTGCAGGTCATAGGGAATGACTAACATTGACTTTGCATCTACATAAAATACTCTTCATGAAGTTTTGAATGCAAAGAAGTGTGGTGTGTGACTTTGCACTAACATTTGGATGTTTGCATATGTTTGCTATTAGTTACATTTTTGCATCTACACTCTACAAGATACTTAAATGTTAATTTTTTAAAATTTATCTCCAAATTAGATAAGGGAAATACTTGTAATTATGCCTTTCAATTTTTTGGATCTTTTCTATATTATCACCTCTTTAGGAAAACTTCTTTCATCTAAATTATTTTTTGAGTTATGAAAACATGGCCAATTTTAGCACCATTGCTACTCTAATTAAACCTAATGCTTTTTCACTTTTTAGATTCCACTATCCTTCTTGTTTTATAAAGGAAATAGATCTAATTTAAACATCACATTTGTGACAACGTGGAACAAGTGTTTAATTTTTTTAAATGAATACTTATGGGTTTTCTATTGGAAATACTTTGAGGATGTCAACTTAATTTTAGATAGAAGAATGAAAATAAACTTTTATAAATTGAAATTAAAAAGAATAACAATTTAATACAACTAATGAAATCCCTTTTTCACAATTATATATAAAAATTATTAAATTAATAGAACTAATTAAAAATACTCAATTTAAAAAAATGATTGATTTGTAAAAGTATTAAAAATAATTAACTAAATATATTTTAAAAAGTTATAATATCCAAAAAAAATATATTCTAAACTTAATTCTATCTTTAAAAACTATATAAGTAAATTAAAAATAAAATAAAAAATAACTAAGACAAAAATACAATTATAAAATTAAAAATATAATATTCAATTAAAAATAAGCTAATTAATATTCATGATATGTGAGATTAATCAAGTAAATACATTTAAAAAATATAAAACATCCTCACACCTATTAGAATTACTCCTTATGAAAGCATAAATAAACATTCATAAAATAGTTGGCCTTGTTATTTTGAATTACTTTCTCTACTAACCTAATGTGTTTAAACAAAAAGAATCCTCCCAATGGTTCCTCCATATTGACATTATTATAGCAAATTAACAAGCTCTCTCTTCCTCATTGTATCCCTCTAGAACCTCTAATTTAGCTTAAAATGATGTAATGACGTATTGAAAGGTGAATAAGGGAGAAAAAATATGTGCTAGGTTTTGACTTTGGTAATTCTTATTAGAATCCCTATTGTCTTCTCCACCCTCCTCAGAACCTCCCATGTAAACTTTAAATATGAAATACTACCTTTGAATATTTATATGCATATTATAAATGTTATGGTAAACTTGAGAAACAATAAAATAGATGAAGTAGAGGCAAGTAGAAGAGATGATCTCTATTGTAAGATAACAAAGGTAATCCATGCAAGATAAGTACACCATATTAATGATAACTAGAAGAAGCTTTGACTATATCTCCATTGGATCCCAAATGGTTGTTAAGGACAATGAGATTTCAGCCAATGTCTCACACATTTATTTCATTGATAAATGCTCCACAATATTGTAATGTTGAAACATATATAGAAGCACCATAAAAATATTACTAAGAAAAAGAACAAAAGCATCGACTTGACAAAAAGAGTTAACATCCTTTTTTTTTTTGTAGAAAACTTAGTATATGATGAAAAATATAAGTGCTTATTTGAAGGAGAGACAAAGAAAAAAGGATGATGAGGTTACAAAAAGAAACAATGCCTACATTTACAACTATATCAACTTGAGGAAAAAAGCATCATGCAAAGATAGTAGATCTTAAAAATAATTGAAGGTAAATATTTCTCTCATAAGAGCATAAGACAACCCATAAATACATATAATACCAATGATAAATATAGGTTTATCTATCTAGTAAAATAATTCTTGAGTCACCGTGAAAAAAATCATCTTAAAATTGCTCTAAAAGTATTGCATAACAACATAAATAATATAACATCTATTATATCAAATAAGATTATCTTAATTGGTTAAATTTCTCAAATTTTAAGGAGGATACCAAGGTTTAAATATTCATAAGTGACACATGCATAATTGCCAAGTTTTTATAATACCACTATGTGATCATGATCTAGTATAGGTGAGGCTTGTTTCAATCCCATATAACCCATTTTAAAAGTATATAGCATCTCTCATACCATGTTAGGTACAAAGTAATAAACTAGAAAATTTATTGTTTAAAATTAAACATAATGAATCAATCACATAATTTGAGATAAAAAATTTAAGGAAGAAACCACAATAGAAAAAACTTCATGAATTAAATAGGAAGGAAAAATGCTCAAATATTTACCGAAGAATGTTACAATAAAATTAATATAAAAATCATCCTAAATATTAAATAATATTATGACATAACTTTTACACCTGACTTAAGTCTTAGCCATATCCTATATCATATAGTTATTTATACATTTGTAGGAAGAATAAAATACTTATAAGATTCACATCATGGCTTCTTACTCTCCAAATAGTGTGTGCACAAGTTTCCTAAAATTCCCAACATGTGGGAATTTTGAATAAAATGTCATATAAGACATGTTACTTAAACTAATCTCGCATGACATCTATCTTAGAGTTGCATATGACATGTCATTATAAAATATTTATATAAAGGCTATCTATAAGATGTGGTAAAATAACTTCCTCATTAAGAGGGTGTAGGAAGATGATTCTTCTTGAAAATACCATTATCATAAATGAGGATAATAAATATTTATCCATGTCCTAGGTCTAGCTTAAGGGTAAATAAAAATTAACAAATATTTTATGTTTTCAATATTGTGAGGTGGATTTTAATTGGATTTGTTTCCACATTTTGTTTCCTCAATATGCTCATTAAATATAACTTAGAATATCAATATCTTTTTGATAAATACTAAGCATATTAGCCTATGATATCTTTCAAAACAATGTATAATATATATAAGTAATTAGTATCAAAAGAAAACTAAGTATAGTGGGATATATTATTAATGTGGTTCTTCTATCTCAAAAGCACAAAGGCATCATAATATCTCTATGATAGGAATTGCTTTCATCATTATATACATGTAAGGTAAAGTATATTCATTTAATTTATAAGTTATAGATGCAATAAATAACATAATCTAAAATTAGGATTTCTGAAATTTGGAATTGGCTAATATTTGGGACCCTTGACTAGGGCCCATTACCCAAAAAAATTTAGGTGCAATTTTTTTTTGGTCAATTGATGGCAAGGTCGAGATTCAAACAACAAACTTCTCATTAATTTGCAGTAAAATTGCTTAATACAGTCTTCTGTTACAATTTCTAGGCATACTTCTTCTTCCCCAATCCCGAACTCACCATCCCTTCCATTACAATTTTTCGAGTTTTTATCGAGGCCTCGATCCTCTAGGCAATTAATGCCCCGCCTAAAAAAAATTCAATTCGAATTTTCCCCCCCTCCCTGGGTTTTTCAAAATTTCAGTCTTAAATGACAATCTGTCCGACCTACCATGGCACTAGCATTGATGGCCTCCCTGCACCGGTCGCATTATTCTGACCGTCCTCTGCATTGTTGTCTCCTCCATTAAGCCATCACCTGTAAATGCTACAATGCCAGAAATAATAAGAAAGAAATGCACGGCCGACACCTCCCTCAATAATTTACGTAACCCTCATCTTAGTTTTCATACACGTAGCCAGCCGCGTGTAAATCTGGCCATGCCTTCTCCCTGTCACAATATTTTTGGTACACGTGCCCTTCACAACTGTCAAGATACACGTGGCCGACCATGCGTCAAATTTGGCCTTGCCCGGTCGTTCGCTTTTTCTCCTTTGGCCTTGTCTTCACCTGGCCACGATATCGCGATAGGTCGTGAAATCGCGACATGTCGTGATATCGCGACCAACTGCGCCTCTTCTCCGCTGAAGTCCTTTGGGGTCGCGATTTCACAACATGTCACGATTTCGCGACCCCCCTCCCCTTTGCTTTCACCTTGCTCTCTAACCTTTGTTAACTTTTTTTTGCAGCTATCAATGACACACCATGTGTCGGCCTTTAACTGGTCGTGATATCATGACAGGTCGCGATATCGCGACGGCACTCCCCCCTTTTGCCTCGCTTCACAATTCCGTCATTGTGGCCCCTTGCCTCAGCATTTGAAATATTGTCGCGATATCGCGATATCGCAACGTCGCGATATCGCAACGTCGCGATATCGCGATGAAACTTAACAAAGTTTCAATGCAGCTTACGGAGGTCACGATTTCGTGACATGTCGCAAAATCGCAACATGTCACGATTTCGCATCCCCACTCCCTTGCTTAACAAAACCTCCCCAAACTGAAAATTGCTTAACAAAACCTCTTCCAAACTTGAAAATAACTAAACCAAGATGCAAAATACTTAGTAAAAACTGGAAAATTTTGGATGATGCAAGATTGCCCTACTATCGCCGGATGCTCCTACATCATCAATTCACCCCAATTTTAGTTTAAATTTCCAACATTTCCCCTAATAATAGTGAATCACATGTGTTTGGACACTATTCGCTTGGATTTCAAAACTGATTCTCTAAATTTTTATAAATAAATTTTGGAACAAAACCCTTATGCATAACACTGTTAAACACGTAAATACTAAACATATTAGCCCATTATATCTTTCAAAACAATGTATACTATATATAAATAATTAGTATCAAAAGAAAACGAAGTATAGTGGGATATATTAGTAATGTGTTTCTTCTATCTCAAAAGCACAAAGGCGTCATAATATCTCTATGATAGGATTTGCTTCTATCATTATATACATATAAGGTAAAGTATATTCATTTAATTTATAAGATATATATATGGAATAAATAATATAATATATTTATTTTTATTAAACAAAAGAATCTAATAAACTTTTATACTCACCTCATAAAGTTTTGAGCAAAGCATACTTTAATGTAACACAATTACTCCATAATAAAAATTATTATTTTTTGTCATCACATGCATGCAAGGTAAACCATAGCCAAATATTTTCTTAACATATCTATAAGCAAGAAATGAATTTTACATATTTTTATTTTCATTTCATTATTTATTTATCAAATAAATCCTACAACAATATATAATCAATTTTGTACTCTATAAAACAAAATTTTAAAGGGAAAAACTATAATACCATAAAAAGTTTTAATAGCCAATCACCATATCAAAAACTATGCAAACTATGCAAGCAACAATAAAAAATTAACTTATAAAATATTCCATTTAAAAAGGAGAATTTTATTTTTAAATTTAAGTATGCTTTTAAAGGAAATAATTTAATCATTATTATGAGATAAAATTGATTTTGCATGAAATAATAAATATAAAATCTACTAACAATAGAATCTGATAGTATTAATATAATTCGAAAATATTTTTGAAGATATATGGTCATTATGCTATTTTAGATATTTTTTATCCATGAATTTAAAATATAGAAAATATATGCACTTAACTCATAAGAATATGTCTCTTTTGTAAAGTACAACTCATTCCTCAAATAACATTATTTTAATCATTTATATTCCTCAACATTTTAAGAGGAGACCAAGTTCAAATCTTGCCAATGCATAATTTCCAAATTATTGTGAAACCCATATGCAATAATGATGTAATATGGAAGAACATTTCAATCCCAAACAACTAATTAAAAAAGTAAAACTTATTCATGCTCATAGCTATCCATCATTATAATTAAAAAGGAAAGTAAAGTAAATTCCCATTATGCCAAAATATAATTATGCACTTTATTTTATAAACAAAGCCGACACTAGATTAAATATCAAATAAATTTTAAACAATAATAATGTAAGGATCATGATCAAATATAAAATTATTTAACGGAGCAATTGTCCTCACACAAATGTTTTAAGGGAATAATATCATCAAAGTATGGAAAATTTTCACTTGTCAATACAAAGAATGACAAACCCTTTATTATAGGATTCCAATATTAAATTACGCATAATTTTGTTGATTTTAAAAATATCTATCACAAAAAAAATATAATATATTTTTTCATTATATGTTGTATTCTTTATGTTAAAGTGATCATAGCTCAATGAAAGATCTATAATAATCTCATGTTCTAAAAATATTTAAGGGATATGAATTTGTGAATAGTTAGAATATGGTTTGGATAGCTCAATGAAAGATCTATAATAATCTCATGTTCTAAAAATATTTAAGGGATATGAATTTGTGAATAGTTGGAATATGGTTTGGGAATTGATAAAAATATAAAACAAAAAGAACTCAACTATAGCAAAGCTATGGTTTTCTTAAAGAAACTTTTCAAATCTTTTAACTTCACAATTTTCTAGCTGGTAAAACTTTTATTCAATTAAAAATATATTGATACAAGACGATAGATTAATAATTTTTTACAGGAAGAACAAGTTATTAAAAATAATATAAATATTTATATGGAGACACTTCAATGGTATTTCATTCCACTTTTGGAGGACATCCAAGTTTGAATCACGAGGAGGGTGGTTCCAAATACCCCTAGTTATAATTTATATTATTTAAAAAACAAATAATATAAAAAAAGGTTTATCAAAATATTAATAATGGGTCAAGGTGTAGACCAATTGGTTTATCCAAACCCCATAAGGGGGCAAAGGTCCAAGGTTCAAATCTCGGGCCTTACCAGATTGAAACGCTTGTCCCTTTCCTGCTACTTTCAACGGCGTAAAAGGTTTATAATGATTGTGGCATGGCAGTTATAGGGGGAACTGCTCCTTTCATGGTGTTTTCAATGGCTTAAAAGGTTTAAAATGATTGTGGCATGGTGGTTATAGGGGTGAACTGCGATGGATTCTAGAGCTGACAACGCAGAATATTGTGCCATAAAAGCTGGACAGCTTCTCCGAATTTGTGGTGGCTACCGATTCCATCGTGTTAAAAAAAAATACAAATAATACAATACCACTTTAGACAATGATTTACCAATTATATTATTAAATAAAAAATACACTAAATTTTCACTAAATACAATTCCATTAAGGTTTTGAAATTTTCCTTAAAATATTATGGATTGAAATAAATATGAAGGTGATTTAGATACAAGATTAAATTCCTAGTATGATTTATCAAGACTTTGTGATTATAAAGTATAAGACAAGGAATTTCATTTGTAAATGCCATAAATAAAAATAAAACCAAGGTGAATTACTTCCTTCTCATTATTTAGAAAAGTAAAAGTTGCATACATTTTTATTAACTGGAACAAAGACTACATTATATTTTATAAGGATTTTTACTATTAAATACCTTATTTATTTAAGATCCTTTGATGGATATTACAAGTCAAATATAGAATATAATGAAAAGTTCAATATATCAATGATTATTTCAACTTAAATTGATGATAGAAATCTAATTTTTAACCTATATAACCAACTGTTTACAAGTAAAAATATCCTTATGAATCAGGTAATTTAGAATAATGATTTTTTTTAATCTATCAATAGAGGAAACATCTAAGAACACCTCATCAACCCTTAAATACTACTAATTTAAACTTTTAGAGCAATCCATTAATAACTAAAATTATCTTTGGAAAATAATTGGTAGTATTATAAAAACTAATTATTAATTTCATTGGTGGATGTGTATAAGAAGTATTATTAAAAAAAAAAAAAAAACTAATTATTAAAAATTTATAGCCCACTTAAAAAATGCCAATTACTGTAAGGTAATAATTAAAATTATTACAATTACTCACATAAAAAATAATAATATTTGTTAATATGTAATAACAAAAAAAGAGTTACAAAAAAAAAAATTATGTACATTGATATAAAACAAGGATAACATACTTATGGAGTTGGAGCAATGATTCCATCTTTGGCTCTTTTTGGGAGGTCCAAGGCTCAAACCGTGACAGGGGATGGGTGTGTGGTGGCTGTGTTAAATTTCTTATTGATACGCATAGCTCTCAACTTTAAGAAGGTTATGGTTGGGAGGAGACTACTCAGCCCCTATGCCTTCGTTATAAAGATTTATTATAAAAATTGTGACAACTAATAAATTCTCTCATAAATTAATTATAATAATTAAAAATAAAAAATAAACCTAAAATATTGAATAAACAAACATATGCTTTCCAACCACATCTCAAAGGTCAATGTATACATGTGTAACATTATAAAAAAAATTATAATAATTTATAAAGTTAAGATAAAATTTTACCAATTTTATTGGTTTAAATATTATATAATAATATAATTAATATATTTTATTTTATTAAATATTTACATCAAAATAAATTCCTTGAGATTAATAGCCTTATTACAATTTATTTTTTAAATAAAAATTTAATATAATATGAGAATTTTTCAACTTTGTGATATTAAATATATCAATTAATTTATTATGTTAAAATATTTATATTAAATGCAACGTGAAGGTTTTTTTTTTTGGCTTTTGCCTTGTCATTTAGTCATCTACTTTAAGCATGTCCCTTTACTTAAAAGAAAAAACATTCTTTCTAAAAAGAACGTCGAAAAGTATCTATCCTTATTTGGAAAAATCAAAACACTAACGTCATATATCCACATACGTATAAAACTTTTTTGTTTTGGATGTATATTTTTTAAGATAGATGTACAAAAATTAATAGTGAGAAAATTTGAACATAGGTGAAATAAAATAATGAATAGTGAAAGTTGGGAAAATAGAGAAAATAAAATGTATGACCATCACAAGACTTATTTAGAAATATACTTCAATTGGAAAGGAAAAATACTAAAATTAGCCCACGTGTAAAACGAATAAATATGGGAGAATATATTCATAGTAAGTCAAACATGGATTAGACATATAAAGGAAGAGAAGTTGGATGTGAGAAAATTTGAACATAGGTGAAATAAAATAATGAATAGTGAAAGTTAGGAAAAGATAGTTTGCATGTGTGTTTTTTGGCCTCATCATAGTGCTGCATGTGCCAGTGGACGGGATCTGCTACTTTGTCCTTCCATCATTGATCCGCCTTGGGCGGAGTTACTGTGTTTTTTTTAATATGTCACATTTGGTTCCTCCTGGTTCATCATCTGGTGAAGCCGATGGAGAAAAGGATGGCGGGCAAGCAACCTCAGAAGTTCGTTCCCACAGTGTTCCACAAGGTAATGTGCCAGACATTTCTATTCCCCTCGATAGTTTCAATAAATCTTGTACTTGGCTAGAGAAAAATACTGTCATAGGCTATTTCTTGGGTCGTATCCCCTCTGATGCAATTCTACGAAACTGGTTTCAAAGCTATTGGAACCCATATGGTATCTTTGTAGAGTCTATGCAAAACCTGACCAAAGGTTTCTTTCATATTCGGTTCTCTGATCCAGAGTGTGTCAAAAAATTTCTCAGCAAGGGTCCTTGTTATGTTCATAGCACTTTGCTTATTTGTCAACCATGGCACAAGAATTTCCAGGTTGCCAATGGTGTCTCTCTTGTTGTCCCTGTGTGGGTTGAATTCCCAGGTTTGCCAATGGCATTGGTCCCATTTATTCGTGATGTTGCCATGAAAGTTGGGGAATTTGTATGTGAAGAGCCTCAGCGCTTCTATAATGCTCGACCTACCCTTCGGCTCTGTGTGAAAATTGATTTGGCCGCTTCCCTCAAGGAATTTATTGATATTAAGGTAGGTGATACTAATATCCACCAGAGAGTGGTGTATGTCAATTTGCCAAACACTTGCTACAGGTGCCAGTCTGCCACACACAAGATTAAATATTTTCCCTTAATGGCAGATAAGTTTAAATCCAAGGGCCCAACCCCTGTTAATCAAGCTTCTAATGAGAAAAACCATCCAACCAAAGATGGGTCTGACAATGACTGGAAGGTGGTCTCCAAGAAAGGCAAGCATGTCCCTGGTAAAGGCCCTCAGGGAGGCCAGTCCTTTGTCCATCATCCTCAGGGGGTCCAGCCTACTGGCTCCTATGCTCAAGCCACAGCGATCAAACCACCCTTGCATGTCCCAGTTCCATCCTAGAATGCTTCTCCAAGTACTCAAATCCTTTCCAATTCAGCAGTTGTGGTTGAATATATGTTGATGGCTCTTAAAGATGATGGTATCCTCTCTGTCTCCATGGTTGCTCACCAGTTGGAGCAAAAAGAAGGCATGAATGTGATGGGGGACAGGAAATTGCACTCGCTCAGATCCAAATTTTCTTCATTAATCTGGAATCTCTTTTACAGAAATAGCCCACAGGCTTTACAATAACCAGCGCACAGGCTTAGTTTTTCATCTACACTCTACACTTCTACGTGTGATCTCCAATCCACCACCCTTTCTCTTACAATCTCTGAGTTTTTATCGAGGTCTCGACCCTCTAGGCCATTAATGACCCTTCTGAAAGAATACATCATAAAAACCTGCAAAGTCGGCTTCCTCGGTCGAGTTTTCAATTTTCTTTCCATAAATGGCAACTGCCCTAATCCGCCATGAAAGCATGCATTAAAGAACCATCTGACATTTTTGACCTCTGGGCGCAACATTCGAGAGGCCGTCATGTTCAGCAAACTTATCGGATACAAAAACATGCATTAATGAGACCCTTGACCGCCTTAGGAACATCTCCTTGGAACGTGCACCTTTTCGAATCACGAACCAGTTGTTTGTCGTGATATCGTGACATGTCATGATATCATGACATTTTGACTTCCTTGCGCTCCTTCTCCCTTTCGATCGTGATATCACAACATTTTGACTTCCTTGCGCTCCTCCCTTTCGGTCGCGATATCGTGACATGTCATGATATCGTGACGTTTTCTCTTCATCTCTGCCTTCCTTGCCTTCGGGTCACAATATCGCGACATTTTCCTCCACCACTACCTTTCTTATCCTTAAGTCGCGATATCGCGACATGTCGCGATATTGTGACTTTTTCCTTTGGATGCCCGCTCTGGTCATGATTTTGTGACATGTCGTGAAATCGCGACATTCCCAATGGCGTCTTCCCCCGACTGCCTCCTTGTCGTGATTTCGTGACATCACAAAATCGTGACATTCCCAACAGTGTCCTCTTTTGCTGCTCTTTTGTCATGATTTCACGACGATTACGATTTCGCAACATGTCACAAAATCGTGACATTCTCAATGGCTCCTCCTCTTGGCTGCTCCTGGTCGCGATTTCACGACATGTCATGAAATCATGACATTCTCAACCGCTCCTCCTCCTGTCTGCTCCTGGTCGTGATCTTGTGATGGTCGCGATCTTGTGAAATGTCACAAAATCACGACATTCTCAACTGCTCCTCCTCCTGGTTGCTTCTGGTCACGATTTCGCGACGGTCGTGATTTTGCGACATGTTGCGAAATCGTGACATTCTCAACCGCTCCTCCTCCTGGCTACTCCTGGTCATGATTTCATGACATTCTCAACCACTCCTCCTCCTGGCTGCTCCTGGTCGTGATTTCATGATGGCGACATTCTCAACGGCTCCACCTCTTGCCTGCTTCTGGTCGCGATTTCGTGACATGTCGTGAAATCGTGACATTTTCACCGTGCTTCTGCTCTTTCTTGCTTCTGGTCATGATTTCGTGACATGTCATGATTTCACGACATGTCGCGAAATCATGACATTTTTGCCCCGCACCTTCTCTCTCCTGGCTGAGTCGTGAAAACGTGACATGTTGTGATATCGCGACTCTTTTTTTGTCGCGATATCGTGACACCAAGGTAAAAACTTAGAAAAAAATTTATTGATGCAAGATTGCTCTGCTGCCACCGGATGCTCCTGCATCAGACACCCGAGGTTGATGGAGAAGTGACCTTCACTTCTGTGTTGTTCGGTCATCGTTTTCTACAACATATCCAAACATGCACCTGCCTCTGCAGCCCACTTAAACCCCACCTCCTGGCAAACAAATGTTTTGCCTTCTACCAGATAAATTCTGGCACTGCTGCACACCTTCTCGTCCACTGCCTGTAATGGTTTTAACTTGTGGCGCACTCCATCTTTCATCAAGGAGTACGTGTTTGCACGACTATCATGCACTGCACTCCGATCAAACTACCATGGCCTTCCTAACAGCAAATGGCAAGCATCCATAGGAACAACAACACACAGGACTTCATCCTGGTATCTCCCAACTTTGAACATGACTAAGCACTATTCACGGACCCATGCTCTATGGTCCTTCCACAACCATGCAATCCGGTATGGATGCAGGTGTCTCCTCCTCTCCAACTGCAACTTAGTGACCATTTTCTCAGAGACTAAGTTATCAGTGTTGCCATTGTCTATAATCACATTACAAAATTTACCTTCGCTTTTGCACCTTGTGTGGAACAAGATTCTCCTTTGCTCTGGTTTGTCTTCCTCAATCAGCATGGCTCTCCTTGCGACCATGACTTCTCCTCTCTCTGCCTCCTTAGAATGTTCTGATTCGGTTATTTCATCTGCTATAGTAGCTCTGGCAGGACCCTAAGGTCTCTTATCCATCTTTTATTGATGTTGTGTACACTCAAATGCTCGATTTCCTTCTTCTCCATAGTGGAAAAAGGTTCCACAAAATCCTCCTCTTCCATACCCACGTCCAGATCTACCTCTTCCTCTTGGGTAGCCATTGTTCTGAACATGGGGTCTGTAATCATTATCTTCCTTCTGGGCCTGACTACTACTAGCTTCTTCTTTCTTCTCCTCTTTTCCTTCATCTTTTCTTCCACCAGTCCTTCCTCCATGACCTCTTCCTCTTTGCTTGCTCTCAAACCTTCTGTTCAGTTTCTCTTCAACCTTCAGAGCAAACTGGTAAGCATCCTCAATGGTGCTCACTCGAATTAGGCTCAACTCCTCCTGGATATTGGGTCTGAACCCATTGATATAATGAGCCACCTTCTCCTTGTTCGCCTCTAAATGTCCAGTTCAGATAGAGATCTTATAAAACTCCTTAGTTTATTCATGGACATTTTTGCTCGTCTGCCTCAAACTCTGCATTTTCCTTAGCAAATTCAACTCATAATCTATAGGAATAAACTGTCTTTTCAAAATTTCTACCATTTTATCCCATCTTGTTATTATTTCCTTACCTCTTTTGTTCCTTTCCAGTTGTATTCCCTTCCACCATATGTTGGCATGACCCTTCAGCTTGGTCTTAGCAAATATAACCCGGTTAGGGTCTTCAACCTCCTCATATTCAAAATACTCCTCTAGATCATTTATCCAGTCAATCACCTCTTCTGGATCTAGGTTTCCAGAATATGTAGAAACCTCCATTTTTGGTTTCTTTCCAATCTGGGAGATGGCTCTGTATAACCTGGCCTATGCAGGATCTACAGCCTCTTCTTCTTCATCAACTTTGTCTTCACTTCCTTCTTCCCTCCTGGGCTCGTGCCCTCTGCGTAGTTCCTCTTGTAGGGCCTGAACTTGCCTCTGCAAAGCTCTGAAATCTTTTGTTGGCACCATATTTCTTACCCCACCATGGTTTCTTCGTGGAGGCATTCTTCTTTCTTCTCTTACAAATCCTTCCACAGATCCTGGTGTAACTGCCTCCCGTTCGACGATCTGTTACATGCTCAGGAACTTTCGCTCTGATACCACTTGATGGGGGATGGGAAATTGCACTCACTCAGATACAAATTTTCTTCATTAATCTGGAATCTCTTTTACAGAAATAGCCTGCTGGCTTTACAATAACCAGCGCACAGGCTTAGTTTTTCATCTACACTCTACACTTCTATGTGCGATCTCCAATCCACCACCCTTTCTATTACAATCACTGATTTTTTATCGAGGTCTCGACCCTCTAGGCCATTAATGATCCTTCTGAAAGAATACATCATAAAAACCTGCAAAGTCGGCTGCCTCGGTCGAGTTTTCAATTTTCTTTTCATAAATGGCAACTACCCCGATCCGCCATGAAAGCATGAATTAAAGAACCATCTGACATTTCTGACCTCTAGGCGCAACATTCGAGATGCCGCCATGTTTAGAAAACTTATCGGATACAAAAACATGCATTAATGAGACCCTTGACCGCCTCGGGAACATCTCCTTGGAACGCGTGCCTTTTTGAACCACGAACCAACCGTTTATCGTGATATCACGACATGTCAGGATATCGCGACATGTCGCGATACACGATAATCGTGATATCGCGACATTTTGACTTCCTTGCACTCCTCCCTTTCGGTCACGATATCACGACATGTCGCGATATCACGACATGTCGCGATATCGTGACATTTTCTCTTCATCTCTGCATTCCTTGCCTTCGGGTCACGATATCGCGACATTTTCCTCCACCATTGCCTTTCTTATCCTCAAGTCACAATATCTTGACATGTCGTGATATCATGACTTTTGCCCTCAGATGCCCCCCACCTTTCTGCTCTGGTCGTGATTTCACGACATGTCACAAAATCGCGACATTCCCAATGGCGTCTTCCCTCGACTGCCTCCTTTTCGTGATTTTGCAACATGTCACGAAATCACGACACTCCCAACAGTGTCCTCTTTCGCTGCTCCTGGTCACGATTTCGTGACAGTCGTGATTTTGCGACATGTCATGAAATCGTGACATTCTAAACGGCTCCTCCTCCTGGCTGCTCCTGGTCGTGATTTTGCGACGGTCGCAATTTTGCGACATGTTGCAAAATCATGACATTCTCAACCGCTCCTCCTCCTGGCTGCTCCTGTTCGCGATTTCACGATGGTCACGATCTCGTGACATGTCATGAAATCATGACATTCTCAACCACTCCTCCTCCTGGCTGCTCCTAGTCATGATTTCGCGATGGCCGTGATTTCACCACATGTTGCAAAATCGTGACATTCTCAACTGCTCCTCCTCCTGGCTGCTCCTGGTTGCGATTTCGTGACAGTCGCGATTTCGTGACATGTCACGAAATCACGATATTCTCAATGGCTCCACCTCTCGTCTGCTTTTGGTCGTGATTTCGTGACATGTCACAAAATCATGACATTTTCGCCCTACACCTTCTCTCTTCTGGTTGAGTCGCGAAAATGCAACATGTGATATCGCGACTCTTTTTCTGTCGCGATATCGCGACACCAAGGTAAACACTTAGAAAATTTTTGGTTGATGCAAGATTGCTCTGCTGCCACTAGATGCTCCTGCATCAGAATTCCCGAAGCCGAAGATCTTATAGTCCAATGCAGGGTCTACATGCAGACAAAAATCGACAATTGGGAAGCTTTTATAGCAACTCGTTTTAGTCGCTTGCTACTCTGGGTGACTCTGATGAGGTCAGAGGAAGTCTGATCCTCGACAGGTTAGAATGATTTTTCTATCATGGAATGTTCGAGGACTGACAAACCCAGTTCCAAGATACATGGTTCACGATGATATTACTTTCTGTGCAACCAAGTATGGGGGCCCAGATATCGTTTGCTTGCAAGAAGTTAAAATCGTTGAGTTCCAATTACAGTGTGCCTGTGCGCTCATTTACCCTAGTAGTCAACTTTTTTCCACCAAGCACCCTCCCGGTCATGGTGGTGCTGTTATTCTCCTGGCCAATAGATGGCATGGGAATTTTGTTGATTGGGGGGTTGACCCTTCTAACCAAGTTGATTGGATTTTTCTTGAAGTTGACGGAATGTCCTTTGGAATTTTAAATGTATATGCCTCCAATAGTGCTTCGGAGTGTTGTTTGCTTTGGAAATGGTGTGTCTTTTCTTTACCTCCTGCAGTTTGGATCGTCTATGGAGATTTTAATATGGTTGAGCATGCTTCTGATAAAATTGGGGGTCTAAACCACAGGTGGGCCCTTGGTGAGCGTGAAGCCTGGTTTTTTATGAAAAAAATATGTTTGTCTGACCCTAATTCCTGTCTTTATCTTGCTTCTTTTGATGAGCACCTTTGGTTTACCTAGAATAAATTTCAAGTTGGGTGGGCAAGGATTCTCAAACGTTTAGATAGAGCTATGTTGTCAGACCATGCCCAGTTTCATTTTCATCGGAAGCATGGAGATGCTCCAGTTGTGGAGGTTATTGCTGGTACTGTTGGGTCTGATCATTCCCCAATTATGTTCACTGTTCTATCTTCTGTGGTACCTATTCAGGGTATTAAGTCTCAGTTTTTTCTTAACACATCCTTTCTTCAGCATTATTCCATGATGTGTCATATTCAGAGATTCTGGAATTCGGGGGACAGACCTGTTGGTGAAGAAGGATGGATTGAATGGTGGAATGATGCTATATTCTGAACCATAGCCCTTCTTCACAGTTTGGGCAAGAAAGTTGCTCAGTTTAGAAAATATTCTTTGCTTGCTTTACGGACTGAACTGACAAAATCCTCTTGTATGCTTGAAGCCAACCCTCTCTGTCCTATTTTATAGGGGCATGTTGCTCAGGTTCGTCATGATCTCAAGGTGGCAGAGCTCTATGAAGGTAAAGGTGCTCAGATCAAGGCCCGCTTACATTGGCTTAAAATTGGGGACAAAGTTTCTAAGGAATTCTTCCAAAAGTTACGTCCTCCTCGCAATGTCACTAAATTCAAAGCTATTGTGGACAATGGTATTCGCCATACCTCTCTACCCAGTATTGCTGATATTTTTGTTAAGCATTACACTCAAGTTTTTGCTGCTTAGTCTTCTTCTCCATAGAGGGATGAAGCTCTCAAGCTTTGCATGGATGTTTTCCCTAACAAACTCTCTGTAGCTCAAAGAGAGGAGTGTGAAAAGTATTTGTCTATTGATGACCTTGCCTTAGTATTAACTCAAATGACCAATGAGAAGGCCGCAGGCTTGGATGGATTTCCTTGTGAATTCTACAAGGCCTGTTGGGACTTTGTTGGTTCTGATTTACACAAAGTCTACCTTGAAGCCATGCACAGTGGCTCTCTTGGAGAAATTTTGAACCGAGGTAATATCAAGTTCATTCCAAAGCAAGGGGATCCTGAATGTATAACAAATTGGAGGCCAATTACCCTACTCAATGTCAGCTATAATATTATTGTCAAAGCCCTGGCTCTGAAACTCCAGCCCCTATTGCCTCTTATTGTTAGGCCAGAGCAAATAGGATTTATTAAAGGCAGATATATCTTGGATAATGTCATTGCAGTTTGGGAAGGTATGGAATGGGCTAGGCGGTCTGGTCAACAAGCCCTCTTCTTGAAGATTGATTTTGAAAAGAACTATGATAAAACTGAATGGAACTTCATTCTTTCCATGTTACAGTCTTTAGGGTTTGGGCCTGTGTTTGTTCAATCTGTCAATATTCTTTTTCAAGATGCTTCGATTGTTTTATCTTTGAATAATCATCAAACTAGGCCAATCGGTTTGTTTAGATCTATTTGGCAAGGTTGTCCCTTGGCTCCTTCTCTGTATATCCTTGTTGCTGAAGCCTTTGGATATTTGCTTGCTAGGCATGCTTCTTTGGGCCAAATTAAGGGTATTTATCTCCCTGATAACCAAGGTCAGCTCATTAATGGTCACTTTGCTAATGACTATTTTCTCACTCTTTTAGAGGAGGAACACTCAGTGAAGGAAGCACTCAGATGTTTGGAAGTTTTTTGTCAGGCCTTTGGTTCTAGTATTCAGTGGAGAAAAACTTCTTGTTATCGACAGTCCCCTACCCCGCTTCCTCCTTGGCTAGAACAGTTTCAATGGCATTGGATTTTGCCAGGAGAAGTGTTCAAATTTCTAGGGATCCCTTTTGCATTTTATGGTTCGCCTGTTCAGTTATGGAACTATGTTCTGCAGAAATTTGAGAAAAATCTTGAGTATTGGATTACTAAAAAGATGTCTCTGGCAGGAAAATTCCAGATTTGTTCTAAGGTCCTTGCCTCTACTCATGTGTATTACTCTTCTTGTTGGGTCCCTTCACAAGCATGCTACCTTAAGCTTGAAAGACTATTGAGGAATTTTTTATGGGCAAACTCAGCTGAGAAGAAAGGTTTTCATCGGGTTGCTTGGGATATGTGTTGTTTACCTAAAGCTTCAAGAGAAATGGGCATGGTTGACTATAAAATACAAGGCATGAATCTTTGTGCCAAATGGATCATACGAGCCCTTAAAGGCTCGAAGGCCTGGAAAATCCTCATCAAACATTGTATTTCTTCAGGTCTGCCTTTGAACAAACAAGCCTAGAGAGGAATTGACCTCCCTTCCCTAATTGTAATGCCAGTCTTTGTGAAAATCTTTGGTTATTTTGTGATTAAAGGTATTTGGAAATCATGGCAGCAATTCACTCCTTGGCTTAAGTGGAAATGGAATAGAGGCCATAAAGGACTTTCCATCAATTCTTTAAACATCTGGTGGTCTTCGATGATTAACATTCAGGGAACTCCTCTTGCTCAGGTCCCGTGGATTCATGCCCAAAAGTTTTTTAAAAAAGGTATATCTATAGTTTCTGATTTTTATTCTCAAACCTTGAGGGATTGGATCCCTTGGCCACTTTTTAAACAACAATTTTAGTTGAGCACTGGTGACAAGCTCACTTATGACTCAATAATTGACATTATCCCCTTTTCCATGTGGCACAAGTGTGGGCAGCACTCTCAGAGGCCATGGTGGAAAGATTGGTCCTGGTTTTCGAATATACCATTGTTGAATTACTCAGCTAAATTGGGTTACAAGTGGCTCTCCCCAATGTTGCCAATGGTCCCTAGACTTAATGATAAATGGGGAGATCCAGTGGCGGTTTCTGGTTGGAAGGCTCGATTTCAGATAGTTTGGTCTTCTTTTCTTGAGCCAAAACAATCATTTTTTGCTTGGAGCCTTCTCTTTCAAAGTTTACCCTTAGGAGACAGACTCAGGCACTTGGGAGTTGCAAACCCTAAATGTGCATTTTGTAATGAGGATGAATCTTCTCCTCATATTTTCTAGTTCTACACAAGAGCAAGGAGTGCCTGGGAATGGGGATGGTCTTTTTTTTCCCAATTCTAGGATGAATCCCTTACTTGGCAGCAAGCTCTGTTAGGGGATAAGATTAAATTTTTTCTTCCCTTGTCCAAAGTGTGGCACATATTTTGAATTAGTCTTCTTTTTCACATGTGGAAATCTAGAAACAAGCTAGTTTTTCAGCATCAAAATCTTTCTGATGAATTTTCTCTAGCTGACAAAATAGAGGTGTTTCAAGATACATGGTTCCAGATTTGCAATTAGTAGGCTAAACTTGACATTGAGCAGGCACACATGAAGGCACTATTGGATGACTGGAAAAATGCACCATGCTTAGTTAGTAGGGTTTCTCCAAACAATGCATAGCAGACGTCTTGTTCCCGATCGAGGTCTCATCAACTGCCACGTCTGGTGCATGCACAGGGAGGTTGGGGACATGACAATTTTACCTACAATGATGGATGGAATGCACAGCCAATTCAATCACCATCACGTTCTCCACCCAAAGGTGCCTAGGATGAGCTGGTGGAAGTTAATGGTGGCACACAGGATCGTGCATGGAATGCAAGGGATATAAGTGCACATAATCGCCAGCTTGATAGATCTCGAGGATAGGGCTGGGGAGATTCAAATGTTCATGAGGATCAGGGACACACAGATGCATTATCGCATACCTTGGCAATTCCATGGGACTCCAACATAGATGAGCAGCCACAAACTTTTTGATTGCATGCAAGTTTCACTGTCTGTTTGATTGATGTTGCCTAGTTTGTACTGAGCTCTGGTTTATGGTTTCCCAACCTGTGGTTAGGGTTGGTTTGTTTCTTCCAAGGGTGTGATCACTGCCACCCGCCACTTTTTTTCATGTTAAACTTTATTATTAATATAATTTAGCTTTTCATCAAAAAAAAGTTGGAAAAATAGAGAAAATAAAATGTATGACCATCACAAGACTTATTTAGAAATAGACTTCAATTGGAAAGGAAAAATACTAAAATTAGCCCACGTGTAAAACGAATAAATATGGGAGAATATATTCATAGTAAGTCAGACATGGATTAGACATATAAAGGAAGAGAAGTTGGATGTGAGAAAATTTGAACATAGGTGAAATAAAATAATGAATAGTGAAAGTTGGAAAAATAGAGAAAATAAAATGTATGACCATCACAAGACTTATTTAGAAATAGACTTCAATTGGAAAGGAAAAATACTAAAATTAGCCCACGTGTAAAACGAATAAATATGGGAGAATATATTCATAGTAAGTTAGACATGGATTAGACATATAAAGGAAGAGAAGTTGGATGTGAATGAGACGAAAGGACAAAGAATATTTATTTTTTTAAACATAAATAAGAGGTAAAGTAGTTTTTATGGTTTATGAAATCATAAGTAGTATGAGATGATCTTCAAAAATGTATTCAATATTTATTTGTTTAATTAAATTTTAGTTACCAAAGTATGATGTACAACTATATCTCATTAAATTAAACTTTGAAACTGCTATTTAATATTTATTAAACCTTCTAACCCAAATCATATACTAAATATTTTAATTAATCCCTAAGGATAGTGATTCCTTGTTAATAATTGCTACTCAAACAAAATCATTACCAAAGCTTTGGCTCTTTGCCTTAGGCATTTTCTTCCTTTGATAGTTAGATCAAAGCAAACTGGTTTTATTCAAGGAAGGTATATTCTGGATAATATTTTGGTTGTTTGGAAGGGCATGGAATGAACCCAAAATGTCAAACCAAAACATGTTTTTTTTATTAAGATTGGTTTTGAGAAAGCTTATGACCACATTGAATGGAGATTCATTCTTGCTATGCTCAAAGCTTTAGGATTCGGGTCAGTTTTCATTCAAACTTTTGTTATGCTATCTAGAGATGCTTCAACTATTCTCAATCTGAACAATTTATAGTCTAAAGTAGTGGGTCTTTTTAGATCTGTTGGACAAGGGTGTCCTATTGCTCCCTCTTCATATGTGTTTGCTACTAAAACCTTTGGCTATATTTTAGTTGCTCAAGCAGGTTTTATTAAAGGAATTTTTTCTTTTGAATTATAAGTGACAACTTATTAATGGTCACTTTGCTAATGAATCCTTTCTTACTATAAGGGAAGAAGAGCAATATATTTTCAATGCTCTATTTTGTTCGAACATAATTTGCACAGTCTCTGGTTCTAGCATACAATGGAGGAAGACCTCAAGCTTTAGATAGTCTCCTTTGCCTATGTCTCCTTTGGCTTCAAAGGTATCATTAGAATTGAATCCCTCTTGGATAATTTTTTAAGTTTATTGGTGTTCATTTTACCTATTCTATTCTATGCCGAACTCGCCGCGCAACATACGAACTTTCCACTAAATGTTGTTCTACCGTCAATTTTTTTGGAATGCTTAAGCGGAACATAGATGTACTTAATCCATCTGAGGTCAAGTGAGCGGTAAGGAGTGGTATAGATACGCTCTGGCTAATGTTCGACAAGGCGAGCCGGCATTGAATCGAAAGGGCATCACTCCTCAGATTTTATATATACCAACGCTTTTGCCCCCAAATCGACACTTCACGTATGCATTTGCATAGGGATTGCATAGACAACTCCACAACCACTCCATTAACTCCGTTAACTGTATTTTCATTGTCATTGTTTCTGTTTCTATGGAATGGGAAGGGGAAGGGTGAACATGAAGAGAATAGCGAATCCAGTAAGCAGGCAGGTCACTTTTTCCAAACGCAAAGTGGGACTGTTAAAAAAGGTCCAGTTCTCTGCGATGTCGAGATCGCCCTCTTCATTTCCTCTCCCACCGCTAAACTCTACGAATTTGGCAGCCCCACGTAAGAAATTATTCTCTATCCCTACTCATATCATTTCCTAAAAAGAAAAGGAAAGCAAAAAACAAAAATCATCCATAGGAATAAAATAAGAAACCTAAAAGATGCAGAGTTACACTTTGAGACACATAAGACAGTGCTTTTATTTTTATTAATATTTGTTTTGAGCCTCAGGAATAAGTTATCAGAACTTTTATTGAATTTATTGCATGAGCTGAGAAGGCCGTCAACGATGCGACACTGCGATTTATAAATTTGGAACTTACCGCTCACTGTTTGATTTATCCACTTTAACAACCAAGTTGCATTTAAGAGCTTCCTGCCCTCAAAACGTCGTAATAATTTTTGTACAGTATTCAAACGGAATGAGATAATAAAAAATCGCCATTAACACCGTTGTAGCGGAGTGATCTGCGATTGCGATTACAACGCTGTATCAAATTATTGCCATCTCCGCTGTTTAAAATGTAATATATGGCGGAACTCCTCACTTGAAGAAGGTTCAGAACAAAATTCTATAAGGGGCACATCACCATTTTATTTTATTTTTATCCATGTAATTGTACTAATAGAAACACAACGTAAGATTCAAAATTGTGAAGAATACATAAATATATAAAGTATGGAATAAAGTAGAAGACAATGGAAAAGCACATAGAAAAGTAATAATATTAATAAAAGAGTTTTGGGTAGACTCATACAGGTTGAAAAAAATAAAATTAATATTATTTACACAGAATTATAGATAATGATAAATTAATTGGTATTGTAGTTTATTATTTTGCTTCACAACAATTAAGATTTTATGAAAAACATGATTTAGATCATGAGAATTTATATATGGCATTGACAAAAGATATCCCAAAACATAACAAGCTGAAAGATGATTTTAGTGGATGACTTTATTTCTAGGATAGACTAGATCATAAGAATGCATATATGGCATTCACAAAAGACATTAAAAAATATAACAAACTTGGAGAGATGAATCTAGTGGGTTTTTTTATAGCTAGGACATCAAATAGACAATCAAGCTCTTTAAAGATCAATAATCCACTATGGCTAGAAGAAGAGGTGGATCCCCATTTATTAAGGTACTCAAATGACAATCAAGGACAATACTGAGAAGAACTTAAACTATGTAGCATAGAGGGATTGATCATCTGGCATAAAAATGGTAAAACCTAGAGAATATACTTGTAAAAAACATAATGGACATAGTGGAGTTGATTATGTTATTTGTTCACCAAAATTCATTTCAAGGATAAAAAAATCTAAATATTGAAGTGATTTTCATAAAGCTAAAATCTGATCAAGTAACGAAAGGAAAGACAATAGGAAACATCTCTATGAAAAAAAAATAAAACATCACTCATGCAAGTTAGCAAAGAGAGGAAAGAAAGAGGATAAGTATTTTTAAACTTATACTTTTGATAGTAGTAAATTGTTTGATATAATTAGAGAAGCCTTGGAATCATGCAAAACATTAAAACCTAAAAAAATAAGACATAAAAGCTTCCCTATAAATCCATGGTATGATGAAGAATGCAAAGCAGTAAGAAGAATATTGAAAGAATTATACAAAGAGAAAAAAAATAGGAAGATATACAAACAACTAGTGAAAATAAAAGAGGAAGAATACATAAGATCAAGGTAAAAAGAGTTGATACATGTGGAGGCACAAAATATTACATGCATATACTTGAGATTTGGAAGTCTTTTTGTGTATAACCTATAAATCTATGTTTGATGTGTTGATTATAGTAAACCTAAGGTTCAAAGTTATATTCTATCCTTGATGTATTGCTAGGATGAGAGATGCAATACAAATGAATACAATGATGCATACAACGAGTCCTATATGTACATGCTCTTTTGCTTTCATTGCTTGTAGAAAATAAAATATTTTGTTTGATGTGAAACTAACATGAAGCTTAAAATTACATTATAGGGAGTGCTTAAATAAGCATGTACATAAAACAAACAACAATAATTCAACTAAATATGGATAGAAGATAATGGATCTAAAGTCATCTATATATCATAACAAACTAAAAAGCTAGTACTAGAAGCTAACAATAATCTAACAAACTAGAGCTAACATAAGTTTTAAGAAGATTCACATAGTACATAAAAGATAATAGAGAAAATGAAAATAAAATAATTAATGCTAAAAATAATCCTAACCCTAACTATTACATTAAATATCATCAGCATTCCTCATCATCCCTCCCACAATAGAAGCATTGGACTCTGATGCTCACAAGAGAGAAGTAAAATTGTGGGACATCTCATGATGTGATATCCAACAAGCTTGGTGTGGAAGTTAACCTCGATGGACAACAAGGTAAGAAGTGGAAGAACACTGTCAAGTCTAACAAGTATTCATGTTAAACACTCGATTGAAAATAAGAAATAGCCAATAATTAAGTACCATATCTATATAATGGTTGATGACAGGATCCATATCCAAAGTAGAATTATGATACAACTTTAAAACATCCACATTGACGACATCATGAATACCAAGATGAGAAAAAAGATCAAGGTGATAGATATTCATAGACACCTACTGAAAAATGGTGTAAGGCCCATAGCAAAGTGGTTTGATCTTACTATTTAACTTCTATGAAAATATTGTTTGTCCAAGTAGAGCCAAACTATATCTCCAACCATAAAAGGAGGAATACAATTTTGATCCATTGCTCGCTTTTTATTTTGTTGAGTATTTTGCAAAATTTGAACCACCTTTGACTAAAGACTCTACAAGTGGTGTATAAAGGAGTTTACCTTATCTTGGTATTTCTAAATTTGTACGGTAGCTGAAGAGAGCAAAGATAAAGGAAACTTATATGGACCCAAAGGTTCAAAACCAAGATAAAATTTAAAAGGAGAGTGTCTTATGGAGGTAGGACCTACTTTATTGTAGGCATGCTCAATGGGAGTGAGGCTCAAATCCCACTTAGTTATAGAAGTAAGGTGATAGATCCTCAAACTCTATACAAGAGTGTGATTAACCACTTTGGTCTTCCCATATGACTACAGATGAAATGCATTGGATAAGTTAAGAGAGACTCTTAAAATATTCCACAAATGTAACGACCCTCCTCCCATGATTAATGAAAAAGAATAATATATATACTTTTTATTGTGAAATAAGGTACTGCTGATAGCATTTGTGAGTGAAGTTCAATTACAATATGATAATGAGAGGAAGCAAGTCAGTGGAAAATATAAAAGGAAAAACGATGATTCGGCTCATGAGCACATGGAAACTCGTGTTTGCATATCATTTAGGTGCATTATAAATTGCATTTTTGTGTGAGTTAAATTGGTTTGAATATTACATGTTGGCAATGAATGAGAAATGTTTTATGGTGGCGATGATGATGGGAGCCACTAGTTTGAAAAGGCATGTGGTTGCTTGCTTATTGATGCATGTGTGTGTATGTCTAATTTTTTAAATTGTTGGCTTGTGTGGTTAAAGGTGGTAAAGAAGATGTTTTAATCATGAGTTTCACCTTTGAATGGTTTGAATAAAGCTTTGAAAATATTTACCTTTAGGGAAAGGTAATTTTTTATAAAGGAAGATAATTATTTTATCTCTTACCTTTAAAAAATAAACATTATGCAAATGTATAATGGTTGTTTTCACTGTTTCACATCTTTGTATTTAAAAAAAAAAAAATGTAGTGATTAAATCATAAAGTGAAGTGAGGCCTCCATGCATAGTTTTGATGACAAATGGAGTGCATGGAATGATGGCCGAAATTCCCTCCATATAGAGCATAGTGCATTCCTAACCTTGCTGCATTTTTTGAAGGTGCAAAATAATTCATATTTCATTGCTTGTTGTCTTGTTGAATATGGAAAAAGAATAATGTTTTTGGAACTCCATAAGATGATTATTTTCCATGCTTGTGGAATTTATCTCCTTGTCGTTAATGGTTATGGTGGTATGCCGGGAATGGAAAAAAATCCATACTAGATCATAAAGAGCTTTCGGTTAAGGGTGAGAGGGGAGGTAAGATGGCACAACGAATGGATTGATAAAGAAACAATATACCGAGTTTGGAAAAAAAAAAAGAGTAGACGAATGACGAAAGGAAGAGGTAATCCTGGAAACTAGGACATCATGGAAAAATAAGGAAGATTTTTTGAGAATAATGAATTGCTGCCATCTAGGGAAGAGTGTATATAGGTTGGTTATACTAAAATTCATTGTGATTAAGATGTCTTAATAGTTCTTTTACGTGTGATAATGAATCTGTTGGTTTGTGATAAATGAAACCGTTGGTGTGAATGTGCTATGGTCTATGAAAGAAAATATGTGTTTCATTGATTATGTGAACATATGATTGTTTGAAATTCGCTGTATTTCATATTCGAAAGCTTTGTTGTATTCAAACAAATTGCTATACCCTGTGTGAATTATATTGAGTGCAATGGAAAGCTAGAAGAGGTTGGTTTGTTGTAGTATAATTCTATGTTTTTAGAGAAGTTTGTTTATTTGTTGATATTACCATGACACTGTGAGCATAGTTCTGTAGTGGATAGGATGTGAAATGTGAAGTATTTACCTAAAATAAATTGGAAACATAGTCTATTATTATTTTATAAATAATATGAATTGGAAACTTATGTGTTCATCTCGAGTGAGAGGATTGTGAAGATCCAATGCATTTTTGTGTAAATTTAGATAAATTTGTGAGCATGTTAGCTACATGAGCATTTCATGAGCTGTATTTGATCTCTGGCAGCCACATTGGGTTACCAGTGTGAGTTTAAGTTTGTAGGAGAGCAGTGGGTACCATGATAAAACATTGAACATAGGCTATCAATTTTGAAACTATGTTGTGAAGACAACAAACCATAACATGTCTACAAAAATATTTTTTGGAAAGTTATACATAAACTATATATGAATTGAGGTCCATCTAATAGGGTCTACATAGTTGGCCAACGTATTGCAGTAAGAGCGCTCATTATGATGAGTAGAGCAAGTTGTAAATGTATGATAGTATAAAAAAATAGAATATATCTTCCATGTATGAGAACACAAACTTAAGGGTAGAGCCCTCTTGTATTTCAAAATTTAAGAAACTCTTTGCGTATTGAGATATTTTATAATGCGACAGAGCCGATTATATAATGATGCTTTGAAAATACATTTAAGTTTATGTTTCAATACATTTTTTTTTCTAAATATTTTCCAAGTATTGCTTTATGAAGTCGTATTATCATTCAATTTATATTTCTATGATTTAATTTGAATGTTTTAATGAGGGAGCTTTGAATTTCATTCAGATATAATATTAAAATAGTTAATAATACCAAGTAGACAAAGGATGCCTAAGAGTTTTGTGTAGTTGTTTTTTCTAGGCTGGTTGGTGACATCGAGTATGGGTATCCACCAAAAATTGGCCTTGATTAAACTTAGATGAAAGAAGAAGTTTTTATGTGCAAAAAATTATTATGTGGTAGATATTCGAACCTATATTTTAGTAAGACATTAGGCTTGAGTTGGAACTATGCTTGTTAAGTGAAAAGAGTTTTGAAACCCAAAGAGAACAAAAGTGTCCATAGATCATTGAAATGATTGATTAAAAATTGTCTTTGTTTTATGGGTAAATCTAAACCTTAGATTGATAATAGTTCCTTGTTAAAAATATATATTTAGTTTTCATATCCTTTTAAAATGATGTTGCTTCTAAAGGAAGTAGTACCAACTCAAGTTAACCTAAATGTTTGTTTAGGAAAAATGGATATTAAAAGAAGTAATTAGTATCTATGGATAACTTGATCCAATATAAATTTAGATATTCATTCTGGAATATTGGGGTGTGGGTAAGCACACGATTAGTTCAGGGCAGCTATCGACTGATAGAATTGGTCGATAAAAAACTTGCCCAGGTCATAACAAAAAGGTGGTATGGGACACTTTTTCTAGGTTGTTCTTGAAGAGCACTGTGATAAATACCATACTTGTCAAAATTTACTAATAATGGCTACAAGGTTTGGTATGGGACAAGTATTTGTGACTTGCGATGGTATTGTGTTATGAAGACCAAGGTTAGGGAATTTACATGGCACTAACTACTTTCAGAAAAAAAGGGAAATACCAGTTAATCACTAAGGTATAAATACACTAATCAATTCCACACTAAGTATAAACATGTCAACTAGATCGTTGAAGGTACAGAGTGTGAAGGTTAGGAATAACAAGAGTTCCCCCTTAGGTGCTATGGGCCCTAGAGGATAACCCTCATCGTAGTTTGGTCCTCGTGTTTGAATATGTGAATGATAAATGAGAAAAATTTTACCACTAAATGGAATGCTCATGGGATTTAGCTGATCTCATCCACTTGGGAGACTAGTTGTAGTAGTCTTGAACCTAAAAGTGGTAAGTTGTGCTTTTGCTATACTATTTATAAATATAAAACAATTCAAGGGATGATTTGTGATATTGGTAACTTTAATATCAAACTTGTTATGATACGAGAACATTTTTAGTCAGAGTAGTAAAACCTTTTTTTTTTTAAATATTATTGGTTTCTAACTATTCTTTTATCAGGAAACCAGGTGAATGAGTTGTTACAAAATAGAACACCAAAATTAACCCTACAATATTAAATATTTGTTAGATATAATGCTAGTAGGGAGCCAAAGAAGTGCCATACTATATCAAAGATATATTATGCTAAGTGCAGAAACGATATTTTGGCATGAAATGAACTTAGCCATCTTATTGAATTGGTCAAAAACCACAAGAACATATTTATGCTACCAAATTATCATGGTAAAATCATTCACCATGTCCATGAAAATACTTTTCCAAGTAATAGAAGGAATGGGTAAAGGAACACTGAGATCCAACTTCTTGTTACTTGGCTTTGAGTGGCAACAAACAACACAGTACCTAAAAACTATAAGATGTCACATTGCATGTAAGGCTAGTAGAAAAACACTACAAGTGATGAAGAATCTTATGTTTCCCAAAATTTACACCATAGAGTGTAGAATGGGCCTCTTTGAGAAGAAACAATCAATGATCCTATGGCACACAAAGTTTATTCAACCTAATAACAAACCATCGTTCATATGAAAATCCTAAAAAGGAATTATATTGGAAGAGGAAGCATGTAAAAGGTGTTGGTAATATTTCTAAAAATCTACATCAAGAGTATATCATGTAGGTCAATATTTGAAACCAATGCGGGAATTAGTTACAACTATCAAAGTTGAAGTTTCTAGAGGGAAACTCAAACAATCAACTCTAGTATTTATATTTCCTTATTTGTACTTGACCACCAAGTAAAACTGTTGTAAATAGATTTCTCACTTCATGTGATGAGTTTCCTCAATCTTGTTTTGTGATTAAAAAAGCTTAACGGGTATGTGATTTGCATGTTAAATTATCTCTTTACCAAGAAGGTAATATCTCCAATAATAATGGATGGCATTAAAGTATATAGATATTTGTATCAGGTAGAATAATTTTGTTTGATAGATAAGAATATATTAGAATGGTAGGCCACTAGATGGTCATTTTTATTTAATACTACTCCAAGAGAAAATTGTGAGCCATCTATATCGATCTCAAAAGGCTGAGAAATATTGGGAAGGACATGCATAGGTGTTGTACATTGTTTATATTTCAATGTGTCAAATGCATGAGCATTATCCTTAGTCTATTGAAACACAAGTTTGGCTTTGTTCAAATGATACAAGGGGGTTTTAATAGTAGAATATGCAGGGATGAACTTGCAATAGAAATTTGTAAGTCCAAGGAAAATCCTTAATTCTGTGATGGTGGAAGGAGTTGGTCAATTAAGGAGGACTTCAACCTTGGTAGTATCTACATGAATACCTTGATCATTGATGATGAAGCCATGAGAAGAAATGGAAAATTGAGAAAAATATTATTTTGGAAGATTTGCATATAATTGGTTCTCTTGAAGGGTTTTAAGAACCTGTTCTAGATGTTCTAGAGGGATTTTCCAAGTAGGAGAGTAAAAAATGATGTCACCAAATAATTTTTTACAAATATGTCAAGACTATCTTTGAACAACTCATTCATTAGTCTCATGAATGTAATTGGAGTATTAGTAAGAGTAGAGGGCATGACAAGCAATTCAAAAAGGCCCAACTTAGTCTTAAATATTATTTTCTATGTGTCTTATGCATGAAATTTGGTATGATAATACCCACTCTTGAGATCAATTTTGTAAAATAATTTAGCCCTTTGTAGATGATTCAAAACATCATCAATTACGCGAAGTGAATATCAATTCTTGATTGATATTTTATTTAAAGTCGTAAAATCAATACATAGATTCCAAGTACCATATTTCTTTAGCACAACAAGATTGGTAAGGCACAAGGAGATATCCTTGGTTTAATAAATCCCTTAGATAATAATTCTTGGATATGATTTTTAATTTATTCCATTTAAAGCACTAATTGTTTGTATAGTTGTGCATTTATAAGGGGCGGACCAGGAAGAATCTTTATACTATGATTGATATCTTGAATAAGAGGAAGTGTGGTGTGTCCCTTAAACACATGAGAATATAATTGAAGATTTTTGTTTAGTGAAGTATGCCTAGTAGACTTGTGAAGTGGTGCATGGATTCGTTCATTCTATGGGCTTATGAAGATGAATACAATTTATTCTACTTGATTTACACCTTTTTGTGCTTGTCTACAACATAATACCAAACTAGTTGTTTGTTGAGTACACTTAACTAGATATGACTTATTATCTAATTGTAAAGTGTAAGTACTTTTGTATGTATCATAAGTAGCCTTCCTATCATATTGATAGGGTTTGCAAGTAGTAATCCACAACAATCCATGGGAGTGATATCACATGTTACTTTATCCATAAACTTAGGACCAGAAGTAAATGAGACCATGTAGGTGTGTGTGATGTTGGAAGTGGTCCTACTATCCTTTCATCCAAGGGAATAAGGACAAGTATTAAGTTTCATAGGTAGCTTCAACTTATCAACGATGAACCTCATAATCAAATTCTTTTGTGAGCCATTATCGATTATACAATCAACTGAATAGTCATGAGTAAATTCAGCCCTTGTGATGAACAAGTTATCATAATCACCTATTGAAGAGTTGTAATTTATGAGGGTAGCATTATTTAGTCTACCCTTGAACTCATTATACGTTCTATATTCCCCTATAGTCTTAATAGGACCATATTTTGGGTCCTCATTTGGAGATTTTACAACTAATGATTTCTTCTACATATTTTTAAACTTGTAACATTGAAAATTAAGATGTCCTTTATTACATAAATTACAATCCTTTTGGAATTTAAATAAATAAGAAGGATTTTTGGATGAAGAAGAAGAGGAAGTAAATGAAGAGGGGGAAGGATAATAAAAGGAGGAAGAAGACCTTTTCACCTTTTATTCTTGTTGCTACTAATTTGTAACCTTGGAACCACCTATAGAAAATGAAGATCAAGATTCGAGAACCTCATTATTGAGAAGCATGTTACTCTTCCATAAAATGATCTTTATTTAAGGCTACATCCAAAGTGGTTAGGGTAGTATATTTCAACTTCATTAATAGTGGTTCCTACAAACCACTCTTAAATATGATAATGAATCTATTATTCTAATATTGCATGCCAATAGGTATTCTCAGCTTGTTAAACTTGTAAATATAATCTTGAACACTCATGTTGTCTTTATTTTGGAAAGCCACTTGATGATGAGATCTTCACTATATTTTGAAGGATAAAAGGCATATTTCAATACCTTTACCAATTCATCCCAATTTACAATAGGATTTTCATTATGTTGGCATTCACTTACCAAAACTTTAACTACTCTAGAAAGCTTTAGTTTTGCAAATGGAACTCTATCATATTCAGGAACTTGTCTATAAGAAAAACAAGTATCCATATTGAGGATCCAACTGATTAGAACCTCTTAAACCCTTGAACCATCATAGATCTTGAACTTTCATTTTTTTAGAGTGAAGGTCATTATTGTACATTTTTACATTACTAGGGCTACTTTAGACCACTATATCGCTGACCTTGTCAACCAAGGGACTTACAACATGGGATAATTCAATATTTTTTTTCACTGAGTTAGTGGCCATAGTGGAACGAGTGAATGCCATATGGAATTACATAATTAATGCCTAAGTACCAAAAGGGTTGACAACAAGAGGTTACAAAACTTGTGCAATTTCCAAACAATTACAAGAAAACATCATTGCATATTACAATGGCTTATAAAATTATCAATTCACAAGTAATGTTTTATTTAATGAAAAATTAAACAAATAACAAAGCACAAGATAATTAAAATAATTAATTAAGTAAAAATTTTTAATTAACTAATCATTAAATACAAAATTTTACTCCCTTGTAATATACAATTTAATTTTTATTTTACACCTTGGAAAAAATTCAAATTTCATTGGATGCCTGAGAAAAATCAATAGTCAAAGGGTGCCATATTATCTAATAGCTAATTGTGTCAAATTTTCCAATGATTACTCAATTCGTCTAGTGTGAAAGACTAAAATATGACACTAATAGTTGAGTGCCACATGGCACGTTGGAAATAAAACTACTATTATTTATTGGTTTGTACTCCTTCGTCATCACCATCATATGAATAAGCATAAGCCATGTCATATGGAAATTTCCTAGTGCGGTCATTTAGTATTTTTATCGTAGTCAATGGTAATCTAGCATCAATAATTAGCTGGTCATATTTTAGTAGCCTCTATTGAAAGCAAAATCTAGCCATCATAGAAGAGCATAGGACAGTTAAAACCTCATAGAGAAAATAGAAACAACAAGCCGCATCTAATTGGTGTTCAATACGAAAATGCAATCCAACCAATGCCACTTATCATGTTGACGTAGTCCACTTTTGTTCACTATCATTGTTCGAAGGTTGTCTATAAATATCATGAAATCTACCACAAGGAAGGTTGTCTATTGAAATATCCATAAAACAAATATAGATGTGAGACAAGTTTCAATTACCACCGAAAATACAATATGGATATGTGCCTTCGAATGCAATGTGTCAAACATAAAACACAAATAATTTTAACCATCCATAAACAAAGGAATCCTATTATGAAACTCAATATCAATAGAATGACCATCAAAATGGGGACTTTTAAGCATAATGCTTCTATTGAAGATAAAATATACCACATTAGTATTATTGGTCAGACAAAACCAAACCTTTAATTTGTAAAAAGCAAGGTCGCATCGTAAAACCTTCATTGGAATGTTCCACATCGATCCCCTCGAGGTTATTACTGGTAAAAAAAATTGAATAAGGGATATATTCTTGATATACAACTTAAAGAGACGAAGAACTAATGTTTAATCTAAAATTAATGTCATTTAGACCTCTCATGTGGAAATTTATGCGAGCAATCCATTTTTCCTATGTAGACTAAAGTATGACTTAATACGCTTTCCTAACAATTGTGTATGAACAAGAAGCAAGAGCAATATGGAGTATAGAAATAACCCAAAGATATCAATAAACCTACTGTGATAACATTTATGTGGAACTAACATGAAGCTAAAAATTGCATTATATAGAGTGCTTAAATAATCACATACATTAAACAAACAATAAGAAGCGAGCTAAATTTGGATACAAGATAAGAGATCTAACTACCTTCCAACTAGAGATCATAACAACCTAATATGCTAACAGTAGAAGCTGAAAATAATATAACAAACTAGAGCTAGCATGAGTTGTAAGAAGCTTCACATAGTACATAGGATAAAATAGAGAAAATGAAAATAAAATGATTAAGCCTAAGAAACAATCCTAATCCTAACAATTACATCATACATCGTTAGTGTTTCTCATCACTCTTTTCTTTTGAACAAGAATTAAGAATACATAAAGCAAATTTTCTTTATCCTAAATGCAATATTTGGTTGATTCAATGAAAGTGTAAATGAAAATATAATGCAACATGTAAGCCTAAACTAAGTGTTTTTCTCTTTTCAATGCTTGCAAAATATTAAAATTCCCTATGCTTCTTTTCAATTGAGAAAACCTAAGGATATACAAACAACCAATGGGATCAACCTAGTTGTTGTTGTATGCAAGTTTAATTTCTTACTTAAATCCAAAAGGAGATGCAATATTACAAAGTCCTAGACCTATATGGTTTTCCTTTTCATTATTTGCAAGAAAAGTACATGCTTATGTTTTTATTTTATAAGAAAAAGATCAAAAAATGTGTAAGAAAAAGCAGGATTATTAGCCTAGGATGCAGGCTAGATGCATTTTATGTTTATTGCTTAAAATTTGAAAGGGAAAATAGGTTTTAGATGTATTTGCAATTTTTACAAAAGTATCAAATTCATTCAAATTTATCCAGAAACTACTTATAAAAAGCAATAAAATTTGCAAAACTCTAAAAATTATTGGAATT
>JAQPPZ010015933.1:0-58729 GCA_028583015.1 Wollemia nobilis
GGAACGTTCCGCAAAATAGGACTCTTCTATCCCACTTCCTGATTGTACAACTGATGGATTGGAACTCTTGTAGTGAAATTGTCTAAAGGTGTTGCCAGTACAGTCTATACGAGGTTGAGAAGGGGGGGTTGACATGGCCTTTCTTTGTCTTTGTTTGAGCTCTTTTTTTCTCCTCATAGTTTGAGAGGATGGCATTGCATTCTCTCTCAACATCAGTTGGCACCTTTGGGCATGTCTTGACATCTTTCCCTTTTTGCTTTGCCAAATGGTATTTGAGGTGGTTTATGCCTCCAGTCATGTGAGCCCCACAAAAATCGCTAAAAACTTCCCCTTTCTTATCCCTTCCCTTGCGTACTTCCATGCTAGATCTCTTTTCAACATTTTCTTATGGCTGCACACGGAAACAAGTAACAATAAACAATTACTTTTATAAAAAAGAAACCCTAAACCCTAGTTTAAATTTTAAACATTGACAGCTGAAAAGATGGGCTTGCATACATAGTTATCAGGCAACATTACTTATGAAGCATTACTTAAAAAGAGAAAAAAACAAGACAGCTGAAAGATAAAAAAAGGCAGCTAAACTTTGAAAGAGTTTTTCAGTTGTCTAGCTCAAATATAACAGTTGGATGGTTGTTGCATTTGGTTTGAATCTTTAAAAAAGAACAAAAAACATGTTTGAAACAAAAAAAGAGAAATAAAACTAGTTTGCAAGAGTTGTTCTTACCTCAGATGAATTAGTTGGGTGGCTGTTGGTGGCTGCTAGATTCCTTCAAACTGCAAAACATCTGCTGTTAGGATGCACTTCAGTGTTTTGTTTGGTGTGGTAGCAGGTACGCAGAGCTCTCTCTCTAGTTTGCAACAAGCAAAATGAGGCAAAATGAAAAAAACAGGCATTTTATTGCTTTTCCCCAACTTTTTCTTCGCCTGTCGAGTTTTTGCTAAGAACTCAACAAGTTTTTCAAAAACTCGCGAGTCTCGACTACTTGGCAAGTTTTTGAAAAACTTGGCTGAGTCTCAAAAACTTGTGAGCCGGCTTTGGCAAGGCTAGCTTAGACTCGAACTCGGCAAAAATTGCCGAGTAACTTGCAAGTTTCTCTACTATGCTTTAAATTAATACTGTGCTTAACTTTTAATGTTACTCACAACTTATTTAACATTATATCTATATTTTTCGTAAACACCCTGTTTCTTTTGTCTTTGGTGTTTTGTCAACACCATTCCTTGTCCGTTTTAGGATCCCACATGTTTCCTTTCAAATTGTGGGCTTTTTCAAAATTGTGGTTTTCATCACAAGGCTATTGTTTTCACCTTTGTGCAAAACCTTCTCCATCTGACGAGTTTGTTAATTCGTGGAATGATGGAATGGTTCATGTTAGAGGGCTTCAAATTGAGTTCGTGGATGCAGTTGAAAATATTACTAGTTGTGCTGCTGAAGCCTTTCGCTCCAAAATCATCAACCATGTCTCGGGGGCGGTTGACCAACTCCTGGCAGCATCCAATATGATCAAGGAAGTTGGGGTCATCTTCTCTCTTAACTTCAAGGAATTGTAGGATCTTCCGACGTCGCTTAGCGCTCTTCTCGCTCATTCGCAGAATAATGCTACTGAAGATGGTGATAAAGCCCGATAGTCCCGGGCTCTGGGTTAGTGTGATTTTTGAGTTTAGATTCTGTTCTTGAATGAATGAATGAATGAAAGATTTTAATTACGTCCGCGAGACCCAAATATGGTCTATGGGACCTCAAATATGGAAGTACAACTGCTCAAATCATATCATATGATCTTTAATATCTTTGAGAAGGCTATTCCTTCTCCTGCTGATTTGGGTTAGTAATTCCCCAACTTTTTTTATTTTACTGTCTTCAAATAACTTTGTCATAGACCCGTTTCCAAGTGTTTCTTTGTATTTGCCACGGATGTCTGAAAAACTCGGGCACTTATAGATGAAGTGTTCCTCTGTCTCTACTGCCCTTGTGCTGCATAAAGTACATATCCTTTCTTCCCATTGTTCTTTGGGTGTTGTCCATCTCCTTGTTTCACATCTAAGCCTATGAGAGCTAGTCCTTATCTGAGCAATGAGGATTTTTTCCTTCCACTTGATTTCAGCGCCTATATATATATATGCTTTTTCCTTGTGATCATATGTTGGGTTAAACTTTGCAATATAATATTGTCTTTTCTTGCTTGCATTTTTCCACATTCCACTTCTAAACTTTTCATTCACATAGCTTTTGATGTCTTTGTTGAAATTTGGGCATTCATTTATGTTGATTTCCCAACGTTTCATCCATTTCTGATTTTGTTTCATCCATGTGTTCTTCCGCCTATGCAACTCTTCGTCCTTAGCTGCCCTTGGCCATCTGTCGTTTTTAATGTTTTCTGTTTTTTTCAAGTAACATAACAGCTTGGTCATAGCAATTGCTTCTAAAGGAAACATTCCAGTTTCAGCTAGAATAATTTCATAAGGGGTTGTGGCCTTAATTTTGAGAAAATTTGTGATTAGATATTTTTGAATCCTTTCTATTTGCCTCCATTTTGCCTTTGTTGTGTCACTAGCCCACACCTCGCAACCATACAACAAAACCGGTGTAACAAGTAGGCCAAATAAAACCCTGGTGGTCTTCCAGTCCCACAACTCGGCATTCCTACACCTATTTTGAAGTGCATACAATGCTCTCCAACCGCTTTGAGTTCTTTTCATCCTACATGTATTCCAATTGAGTTTGTCATGAAAGTCTATGCCCAAGTATTTGTATTCTACTACTACCTCAAGTGGTTCTCCTACAAACTGAAATTTGAGCTGTTGCTTCTTCTTTTTTGCTGAAAAAATCATGATTTTTGTTTTGCTTGTGTTTACTTGCATCCCAACTTCCTTACAAAAGAGTTCTAGAGCTCGAAGGTGATCTCCTAGATCTTTGGCTGTTTTGGCCACAAGAATTACATCGTCTGCATACATGAGGAGTTTTACCACATATTTGGCTAAGTGCACACCCTCTCCCCCAAATTTGTTTATCCATTCTTCTAACTTGTCAATGTACAACCCAAATAAGGTAGGAGATAGAGGGCAACCTTGTTTGACAGCTATGTCACTACCAAAACATTCAGATAACCCTTCATATGTATTGATTCTAGCTTTTACATGCTCATATAATCTGTGAACTGCTGCCCTGTAGTGAATTGGAACCTCTAGATCTTCCATTCTGCTCCATAATTTTTTCCTTGGCACTGTGTCAAATGCCTTTTTGAAGTCTACAAAACAACAGAAAGCCTCCTTTTTTTGTCCCATATTTTTTCCACTATGTGTCTGAGTGTGATACAATGATCAATAGTTGAGTGCTTGGGCCTAAAACCTGCTTGTCCCTTTGCTCTCTTTCCCTTTTCTTCTGCCCATATACTAATCCTACGCTCTATCATACTCCCAAACAGCTTTGCAAAGAGAGGGTTGATCATGATAGTTCGATAGTTTGAGGGATTATTTACATCTCCACTTTTAAACAAAGGAATGGTCAAGCTAGTTGTCCACTCGGTAGGGAAACCATTTTGTATGACCTCAACCTTCCCTATTTTGTCGAGTATAACCCTGGTTTCTTTCTGTTGTCGAAAAAGGTTATTGGAATCTTCTGTTTTGTTTTTTTGTGTTCCCATGGAACTAGCACAACTCTTCCCTATGTCTATGGGGGTTGTTCTGTTTTTGTTTCTTCGGCGCTAGATAATAGCCTTATGTAAATAGGGATTGGGACTCTTCGACCCAGCGATATTAATAAATTTTATTACCTACCAAAAAAAACATTATATCTATATTATTACTATATTCAATGTTCAATAGAGCTTAAAAACTTATAATATTAAACACCAAAGAAAAATATTAAAAGAATATTTAAAAAAATAACACCTTTGTGTGTGCGTGTCGGTTAAAACACAAAGTTATGGTGGGTTTAGGCATTCTCTTACTTGATAAACTTACAGTTTCTTTTTCTAGTGGGAACAGGAAAAAGCACAGGCATTAACCAGAGGAATTGCAGTTAAAGATATAAGAATTCAGTCCATTTTATTTCAAAGATCAATTCTGTTTGATGTTCTGAGAATTAGAGTAGGGTTACCAAAACTAGATTGTTATTTCTAGTCAGGTACTAACCTAAGAAAGGATAGTGGACAACGGCTAATAATATATAATGTTTTTGTTAGTTTCTGGGCCTGTGTTTGATTTTCTGCAGTTTTCCCCACAGCATCCTTAGATTTTTCTGGGCCTTCGTTCTCTTGCCTATAGTTCTCCCAGTACTATGCATGGGTTCTGCTGGCATGATTTTTCTGGTATTGCATCAGGGATTTATTTTTATATTTCTAAATTACCAAAATGTCCTTTTTAATTTTAAAATTAAATTTAAATTAAAAATGGTCTGGTTCGGTTTAGTCAGGGTGAAAATTTTAATTTGCAGGTTTTCCTGTCACTGTGCCTCACTCGTCGAGTTTTTTTTCGTGGACTTGACGAGTTTTATTTTACTCGTGAGTCAAAAACAACTTTCAAGTAAAAAAAACCTCGGCAAGCTCAGAAAAACTTGTCGAGTCGAGCCCGGAAAATCAGGGAGGGCCAACTTGGGCACGGACTTGCCGAGTTTCGTAACTGTGCTTCTAACAAATATTCATCCAGTATTTTGTAAAAGCATTTTATAAAAATATTAATGTAAAATAGTAAATATGAAATGCAAGGCTTTACACAGCAAGCTTGTCTAATAATCAATAAACAGATATGATTTCCCACTCAATATATACAACTTTATGTTACACAGTTACCGTACACAAAATTGGTTTTGACCTTGTGATTTATATCTCACACAATGAACATGACTGACTACAGGGGTATTTATATCATGGGTCTTGTTTGACAACTTTCTTGGATACTTAAATTATTTTTTTCTTTCAAGTACTAGCTTATTATGATTAAAGGAAAATTTGTCTCACACTCATATAAGGACAGACCAAACTGCACAGGCTGAGAGAGTTGATGTTCTGTTGCGCTGTGTTACAAGACTGATACTTTAAAAGGTCTATGATCATTTGTGATAGTTACAGTGTTATAGATGGATTCTAGACAAACTGAAGAGGTGCATGTCAATTGCTCTTGCCCATTGATATGTATATTAATATATTTATTTCATTTTACATTTGGTTATTATTTTCTTTTAGGCATTTTGCATATTGATTTTTCACTTAATTACTCTTTTCTGTTAAAAGCCTTGTAGTGAAACATTGCAGATGAAGTAAATTTTTTTTATTCTTTTTATTTTAAATTTCTTTGTTCTTTGAACTAGCATACTTTAAGGGAGGAAGGAAATAACACTACAACAGATGCAACTAACTCAATTTTGTTCTTCACTCTATAATAGGTTTGCATACTTTCTATAGTAACTGCAAGTATTAAGCATTCAATTGTAATGTAATGATGATGAATTTACAGTTGCAATCCCACCAATATTTTTGAGCAAGAGTGTCCTAGGCCTCTTGTGATTTGGCAGTTATCAAATGTAAATTAAATTGGTCATTGGGTATTTGTGATTTTTTTTAATTATTGCTTCTTTCTAGTGCATCTCTATCCTGTGAGGATCTTTTCCAGAAGTATGTACTGAATTGAATATAGCAAGCATATATTCCTAATTATATTCTTGTTCTGATCATCTCGTTTGCAGAAAATGATCAATAATTCAAATGTAGTTTAAATTAAAAGTGACGGCATGCATTTTGTTATCGTAGGATTACTTTCTAGTAGAAGCAGCTTTTAAGAATTTATGGTTCTTTAAGATTAATCCACCCAATTAACTTTTACAATGCCAAAATACTTAAAATATTTTAAATGACAAAACATTCATTGGACTGATGCTTCAAGTCAACACTGTAAAATTTAGAAGCTTATTTGAGGATATTCAATATCTGTCCAAAAAACAACATGCAGATGTAACTTGATACTATTTTAGTATTGATTTTCTTGTTTTGCATGTATTTTCAGATAACAGCAGAACGTGAGCAGGCACTGAAAGACCCTAAGTCAAATGTGCCTGTTGCATTTGTTTCATTTAGCACACGGTGGGGAGCTGCTGTATGTGCTCAAACACAAAAAAGCAAAAACCCAACAATTTGGTTATCAGAGTGGGCTCCTGAGCCTCGTGATGTGTACTGGCACAATCTGTCTGTTCCATTTGTTGCACTTTCAATTAGAAGACTGGTGATGTCTGTTACACTCTTTTTCCTTTTATTTTTCTTCATGATTCCAATTGCCTTTGTGCAATCACTGGCAAATCTTGAGGGGATTGAAAGAGTTGCTCCTTTCCTGAGGCGTATAATAGAAGTGTAAGTTATCTTGTGCGGGTATGTCATATGTAGTTTTTCATTCTGCTTTAGCTTCTTGTGATTCTGTAAAACATAATGTCAGAAAATTATATATTTTATTGTCATTGTGTCCCTTTCCTCAATTCCATTGAGGAAGGGCAAACAATTTTCAACCCAAGAGTCCAGGAAGAGGACCCTAATTGAACAGTCCTTCTGCACACACTTTGCCCATTTACTGTTATATCTGGCCAAATGGAGGCAGTTTTTTAGGTGATGAAATTATATGGTGTTTGTGGAGACTGTCTAAGAAGATGTCTGTTGCTCTCAACTTTTACTGCATTCTCTTGATTGATTGTTTTATTTGGAAATGTTGAGAGACTAGACAATTGTAATAATGTCCATGGATGACCAAAGGAGGTCAATAGAATTCATCAGAAAGTCTGTTACAATGCATTGTAGCAACCACGAAAGTACTGACAAGATAAACCTAACTAAGATTAAATAAATTAAAGTAATCTACACTAAAGTGAAACTACTGTATGGTACCAACTAACAGCAATGTGGGGTGGACCTAGAAATGGGTAAAACCTAAATATGTTATAAGTAGTGAAGAAGTGAGGGAACCAGCAACCAAGGAAGAAAATCTCAAATGGACCTGAGCGCCACTTTAATCAGGAGTGGAATGCAAATCAGAAACAGAGCCATCATTATTACCTTCCCAAAAGACCCAACATAGGATCAAATGATGCTCTCAGGAGAATGGCCAGGACTGAAGGGGTCTGGTTGGATAATCTTGGGAGGGCATAAACAATGGATATATTCTCTCTTTTTTGTAACTAAAGTGATAGATGTGCTTTGTTTCTCATCATTCCATAGCCATCCATTATCTTCCATAAAATACTTTCATGCATTTCCAAACATACATTCCAAAGTTGCAATGCCAATAGTGTTTTGTTCTCTGTAGTTGAGCTAAATCCTCTTTTGGGTCAATTTGCAGAGGAAAAAAAACATATTGCGTTCTTAAATGGGATTTAATGATTAACACCTGATTATTGGCTTAGACAGATTGATGAAGCTTGATTTAACGTGAACTTTGTTAAAGTAATTAAACTGAAGGAGGTGCAAATTTGAACATTATATGTGTAAAATTGCCTTGTTCAAACAATGTGTCATATGCTAAGTAGGGGTGCCATCTAGGCTGTGACCTAAAACCTGAACTTATCTTCCATCTAAGAAGAATGTGTTATCACTGTATTCACATATCTATTTTCAGCATTTAAAACTCCTCTTTTTTACTTCTGCAAGATTATTTAATTGAATGATTAGGTGAGTTCTTGTTGTGTCAGCTTTGTCCCTGACTCTATCTTGTTGTATATACCTACAAATTAATAATGGGTTGTTTAATACTCATTATTGCCTATCATTCTGATACTTGGAACATGCCATTTGTGAAAAGAACAGCATTTGATTTTTTTTGGAAGTTAAATTAAGCTTTCTGATCTCAAATTTGGCTTAGAAAGAAGTGGTATCATGCCCATTTTTTTGGGAACATTTTTAATAGATAGCGTAACAACCTGCAAATACTAACAACCCTATGGCAATGCAAACAATAACATTCCTATATCCAAACAATGGATTGAACACCTTGCAATACTAATGAAGACAACATCCAATCATCCTAGCAATCACATTCATTGGCAATAACAAAGACTGCAAATAGGTTGCAATGGCTGCATCATATTATGGGTCAATGGCTGCTGTAATTAATGGTATAACAGCAATAGCAATATGCAATCCTTATACAAGTTTACAGTCATGCATGACACTATTCTCTATACGCAATGGCAATCGGCTTTCTCTTTCCGTACATGCTAGATTCTATCTTGGATCATGCAAAATAAAGGAGGAGGGCCTATTTACTGCCTGCCCAAGCTGTTTCAAGTGGTTTCTAGGACAATGCACCATTACAACCACCACCTTGTAACCAACGTTGCATGAATAAATCAACTTTTCCTAAGGTCTAAGGTACCTTTTTATTAACATTTCATTTCATGTACATTTTAGTCTAATTTCACTTAATTTCAATTTACTTTAATTTAATTTAACATTATTTCATATACATTTCATTCAAATTTTACTTAATAAAAATTGGAAACAAAACTTTGTACAACTTTTCTTTCTTCTTTTTTTGAGAAGTAGTTTTACTGCCTACACCATCAACCTATTTTTGTCAACTTCAAAAATTGTCAACCTCTCGAACAAGTCCTCGGACTAACTTGACACTTTGGTAGTCTGTCAGAACTCTCTGCCTTTGTCTTGTAATCGAGAACATTTACTTGTGCAGTTTCTTCATCTACGCTCACTCTCCATATCCAGACACAGACAACTTGGTTGAAATATTTTGTAGTCGCCCATTTGTCGATGGTATAGACCACTATTTCAGTGCCCTTCATCCTTCGTGAACTCCTCTAACTACAAGATGCCAAATTTGTTTGGTTCCCAATCAACTTGTTCTTTTTCTCTGTTAGATGATGAAATCTATGACTCGTTTAATGATACAATGTCCTCACTAATTGACTAGTCTCACAAGTTTATGCTAAACTTGAAGTGTCCCTTCTTAAACGTTAATTGATCTTTCTCCCAATTATGGTCAACTCTTGCTGTCCTCAATCAGCCTCATCCTAACAAGGTGTCATAAGTTGGCTTATTCAACATGATGACTACAAAATCCAAGATCAATTTTTGGTCGACTATGCTCACTCTCTGTGTTGTTAATACACCTTTCATCTTGGTATCGTATTGATCAGCTCCCACCAATTGAAAGTTAGGTCACCACAACATTGATGCTTCCAGCTTCCTACACGTCTTCTCCATAAGTACATTGATGCTTGATCCACCATCCACAATGACTTGCATGAAATTTTCACCCGATATTTCCATATGCAATAGTGCTAGTCATTTCCCTTCATCAATCATAAAAACTGTAGGGTTGAGGAATTGATCTCATTTTGCACTTTTTTGTGGCACCTTTTGTTCCTCACCTTCTCCTTGTTCTCTAGTCCTCGCAGCATCTTTCCGATTATGCAATTTTAGGACCACCTTCAATAAGGTTGCCATATTTATTTGCACAAGTCTACAACAATTGACTTGCCAGACTCTACAACAATGTCTACGATGATGTTTTTGGCTCAATCATAGTTCTTCCCTAGTCACTATCATTGTCTACATATTGCTCTTTCATCATCTTGTCTTCAATTTCATCTCAAGCTTCCTACTACCAATTGAAAGTTAGGTCACCACAATGTCGGTGCTTTGAGTTTCCTACACGTCTTTTCTAGGAGTACATTGATGCTTAATCCACCATCCACAATGATTTGCATGAAATTGTTGCCCAATATCTCCATATGCAATAGCTCTAGTTTCCCTTCATTGATCATCGAAATTGCAGGATCGAGGAATTGATCTCGTGTTGCACTCTTTTGTGGCACCTTTTGTCCCTCTACCTTCTCCTTGTTCTCTAGTCCTTGCAACATCTTCCTGACTGTTGCATGCAATTCTAGGGCCACCTTCAACAAGTTTGCCATATTTATTGGTACACTCGTCTACAAAAATTAACATGCTAGACTCTACAACGATGTTTGCGATGACATTGTTGGCTTCATCATCATTCTTCCTTGGTCACTATCATTGTCTACATCTTGCTCTTTAATCATCTTGTCTTCAATTTCATATCAAGCTTCTTGCCATCTCTTCCTCTTCGTTGTAGGATCAAGTTATTCCTTAATCTTCTTTGTCTATGACCCTGTCACTACGAGAACATCTCTTGTGCTCACACTTCATTCTTCTATGTCATGTAGATTGACATTCTGACTGTTGCTATCGTTGGCCGCCTTTGGGCAATTTGCTTCCTTGTGGTTTCCTAGTCCATATCTTCGACACATCATCAATGAACTATTACCCATTGCTATATTCATGCAATTTCATGCAAAATGTGCCCACTCTTGGCACTTCCTACACTACACGATGGGTCTTTTGTTGAGTCATATTGTAGTCTCTCTTTGCCATCAGATCTATTACCGCCATGGTTTTGCCCACTAGGCTTCCTTCCTCGGTGGTTGTTTCGATATTCTCTACTTGTTTCTCCTTGTCCATTCTTCAAGAAGCTTGGCTTCTGATTGACTTCCTCCTTTTGTACCACTAATGTTTGGTGCCTTATGGTTTTCAAGTTGAATGGACAATATGTGACAGAATGCTCATTGATTTCACAAATGCCACAATATGCTTTCTTTGGACAATTGGCATTTGTATGGCCTTTTGTCTAATAGTTTGAGCACCAAATGTCCTTTTCTTTTCTCTTTCTCTCCCTTCATTTCATGAATTGCTCTCTCTAAGTCTTTCCTAGGTGCTTGGGTTGTTGTGCCTATATATTCCTGGTCATTTTCAGAATCACTTTTTTCCTTGTTCTGACTTGCACTTCCTCCTGTCGACATCGTTTTCATTTTGCTTTCCAGGTTTAGCGGCCTATCGTATGCTTCCTACTATGTCATCGGGGGTATGACCTTCATTTTCTTCTTATACTTTGGAAGGAGTCCGTCCATAAACCACCTTTTTTGAATTTTGTCTCTACGTTTTCATCCATATTTTGTTTGGTAACATTGATCTCTTTGATGATATCTATATCATCATGAAGCAATTTAATCTCCTTAAATTCGTTCTTCAAATCTGCCCATGTAGTGAGCGGGTTCTTTTATTTCTAATGTCAATCAATTTCAATCCCTTGCAATGTTGTCGGAAATAATCCTAAGTACATGTTTTGGAAGGAGTCCGTCCATAAACCACCTTTTTTGAATTTTGTCTCTACGTTTTCATCCATATTTTGTTTGGTAACATTGATCTCTTTGATGATATCTATATCATCATGAAGCAATTTAATCTCCTCAAATTCGTTCTTCAAATCTGCCCATGTAGTGAGCGGGTTCTTTTATTTCTAATGTCAATCAATTTCAATCCCTTGCAATGTTGCCGGAAATAATCCTAAGTACATGTTTTGATCTCTTATCCCATCCAAATTCCATATTGTCATGCAAGTGCTGATATACTTGGCAGGATCTTCTTTCCGATCTCCATGAAACTTTGGGCACTTTTGCTTACCCTCAACAAAAGCCATGACTATCGGATAATTTGTTTTCAATTAACTCAAAGTTGTTTGACTTACTCCGTTCAACGTTGTTGAAGGATCTGTTGTGCTAACTTATTTGTCTTCAATTGTTCTCTCGAGCTCAGTGTCCAATGTTCTCCCAATTAGAATACTTGTGCTTCTTGTTTTTCATTGTCTTCATGAATAAACTTGTGTATTTGGTCAACTTTGAAAAGTCTACCCTCCTTGGTGGTAGTCTTTGCTGGAACTCGTGTCCCATATGCCTCCAGACTCTCTCTCCCTCTCTTCTTGTGTTTGTATCGGTGTCTCTTATCGACTTCCTACTTTGTTTTCTTTACAAACTTCCTCGTCGTCATGAACTTTGTTAGCACCTCTCTCATTGATGCAACCTTTGTCGTTGTTCCTTCATCAACACGTTTGTAACCTTTGTCAATACCTTTGTTGATGACACCACCTCTGATATTGCGACCTTCTCCGTCTTTAGTGTTGTTGTCATTAACATTGTCTCCGTCTGCACGACCTCTTTTTACTACATGGTCTTCTACTGCAAGAATCTCATTGTCTATCTTTGCCAGTTGTCAACAACAAGGACTCAAACAAATACTCAATTCACTCCTACCAAGGGGGAAACATGCGTTGAATCTCCAAGTTTTGAACTCCTATCACCAAAGGAATATCCAAGAATCTTAATCCAAGGATGGGTTTTGTAGAAGGTTCACCGTCTATACTTCCTCTTGGGAAAGGGTATCTTGATGAATTTGTGCATCTATGCTATCTTGGTTACGTTCACCGTCTTCACATTTGGTATTTGCATGTCCTTTTTCTTCACTATAAGCAATACACTCAGGCCTCCGTGTTAGTTCTTGTTCTTGCTACATGCATGTTCCACATCCTTTACATCCACACACGTGTCGTAGTGCTTCACTTGTTCACCTTGTTGCATTGCATTTGGTCTTGTTACGTGTCGTCCTTCTTGATCTAGGGTTGTTACGACAATGATGCCAAATGCAGTATAGATTTTTTTTCCAAATGTTAAGGGAAAACAGATTAAACAAAACATGCAACATGAAATGAAAAACAATTATAGGAAGAGAACCATTTCATTATGTGCAATTGATATATACTTCACTTACATCAATACGATCTCTGTCACAACACTACAAGATGTCTCTCGTCTTTGGTGACAACACACAATGGTGATATCATGAGTATCTAACGGTACCATTCCATTACTCCCATATGGAATATACAAAATTGAAAGAGAGGTGTATATAGTTAGAACCTAACTGCGACCCTCTTGTACCGAAGTACCAACTGATTGCAAACATATTACAAACACCACACATTGTCTTATTCATGTTTACGACTTTGTGATGTGCAAAATGACAATACTTGATCAACACTTGTTACAAGCCATTGATCAACATACTAACAAAACTTGACAAAACTACTTATGTACAATACAAAATGCATTTGTAACTCACTGAGTTGGCTTACATCCAGATAACAATCCCAAGTGTTTTTAGTTCTTTGTTATTATTTTTCTATATTCTTCAAGTTATTTATAATGACAATGATTCTGCCATACTGCAGTCTCTTTCTTAACAATCCTGTTGTATGAAATATGTATCAGTTTAGTTTTATTTTACTTTTAGATTGTTGTTAGACATACATTACTCAATGCTTAACCATTTCAACATTGAATATGAGAATAGTTTTGAACACCAAAATGGCTTGATACCTACAAAGTTGAAATTGGCATAAAGTAGGAATGTGGAGGTAGCATGTTGTATCTCTTGAATCTTTCTTATAGGTTCTATCTTCACAATTGCAATAATAGATAATAGTTTTGAATAGGAAATGTCATCCCAGATTTCAAATATAGGAAGCCTATATATAATATCTTTATGGTTCTGTTTTTTTGAAACAGATGAATGAATTAGCTTTCCATTATATGCTCTTGATTACTAAAATGTGGAATATAGGTCTGTTGAGGTTTTATGCTTTCTTCTTACTGAAAACCTTTTCCACATCATTTAAGGGTTAAGAATTAATTGTTCGTGGATACAGTTGAGAAAACACAGTAAAGCTGTAAACATTAAAATGATGCTGGCATGGAAATTATGCAAGGGTTATATAAAAATGTTTGGATGTCCTCAATATTGTAGGTTTACAATGTTGTAGCAGTGCTGCTGTTAGTCTCGTAATCTGATGCAATTTGACAAACTGTTTAATGCTGGTGTGCAGGAACGTTATCAAGTCATTCCTTCAAGGTTTTTTACCAGGATTCACATTAAAGATATTCCTTTTTCTGCTTCGATCAATCTTGATGGTCATGTTCAAATTTGAAGGTCATCCAGCAAAATCTGTACTTGAGAGGAGAACTGCTGCAAAGTATTATTATTTTATGTTGGTAAACGTATTTCTTGGAAGTTTAATAACCGGAACAGCATTTGAACAGCTTCATTCTTTTCTGCATCAATCTCCAGCACAGTAATTTTTCTTATTCTTTTTCCATGGCAAAAGTAGTATTACTTTATTTTTGGTGAATTTATTTCTTGGAAGGATGATTACTGGCATGGCATTTGAACAGCTTCGGCCTTTTCTGCATGAAACTCTTAACATTCTAATCATTTTTGCCCCTTCATTATAACTGCATACACTTAATACCTTGTATTTGGTATTCTATGCATTCTTGCATGCTCCGAAAGCAACCTGTTCCCATATAAATTATAATGGTTTCGTTCTTTGATATTTGAGTGTTTCATAGCTGCTGGCGCATGTTAAGATAACAGGCACTTGAATATTTCCATACAACAAAAGGAGCATAAATTCTGTTTGTCACCTTTGCAAGGGGTTTCTAGATAATTTTTGCGACACTGATGCCCAGGAAGAGTCTTGTTAAATGAAGCAGATTTATTTATCAACTAGGGAATAATACGTAATAAGTAGCTCAAACCTAATTCAACTAATTGTTTAAAGTCCTAATTGCAGTTTTCCTGGTTATTTGGAGTGAGTTAGTCTTTACCCATCATTCTGATTCCTTATTTTCCCCTTTATTTATCTTGGCAGTTAAAAATTATTGAATTGAGGGAAAAAGGGGGATCAGGGTTACACAACTCTTCTTCATTTTGTTTAAACAGTCATCTGTTTCTTTGACTATAAATTTGAAATAAAGAGAAGCTTGCATAACTTGAAATTTGGCTAATGCTTCACCTTACCACGATTCTTGTCAAATATAAAGTGTTTCTTGAATCATTGCTTGTTACGATTTTAATAGTTTATGCAGAATATATTGCAAGAAACTACAATGTTTTTCGGATTTCCATTATATACAAATAAATAAAGGTACATCATGAACAAATAACATTAGCTCATATGGTTAAAAATGTAAGCTTCTAATGGGAATACCAAGGTTCAAATCTTGCTAGGCAATATAACACCACTTTATGGTTTGTTGAAATGCCATTGTAACATGCTAATGATGTAATAGGGGTGGGGCCCGTTTTAGTCATATATAATCAATTCAAAAGAAAATAAAAAACAAAGGTACAAAATGGGAATAACTTACAAATACATGTGGATGCATTACAGGCACATGTATCCTTCACAACCTAGTTATCTATAATACATCATGTTTTGGTCAAGCATATAACATATGCAAGCTTTGCCTTGATCATCATCGACCAATATCATATTCGACAAACTGCTCCATCTCTATCCACATAGATTCATAGATATGGTTATCATGGTATTGGTAGGCTATAGTTGCCAAAATACCATTGAACCACCTGGATACATCAAAATATTATAAATACTAGATAACATTATACAATATTGTTGGGTACCCAAGATAGGAACTTAATATTATAGTATTATAATAAATGTATTTATCCCACATGTATAAGTGATAGCAGTAGGTAGTTGAGTATTATATAATGTAGGCAAGAGACTAATATTTGGATATGAGTATTATACAATGTAGAGAAGAATATTGTATGTGTTTGGGTCTCGTATTGAGATATAGTAAAGAGTGGATTCTGTAGACAGGGTTGAGTACATTAATCATATGCAATCCACTCTACCATATACTGAGTTTAGACGTCGGAAGGATCAGATGTCTGAGTGCACAGTTAGACGTCAAGGTCTAGACGTTTGGTTTACACGTCTGGGACTTAGACGTCTGGTTTACACGTCTGGGACTTAGACGTCAAGGACGTTCAGGGTAGACGTCTAGGGGTAGGCGTCAAGCTTCAAAGGTTAGACGTTTGATATGCAGTGCTAGACGGCTTAGGGGTCAGACGTTTGGTCTAAGGGTCTAGACGTCTGGGTAGTTGGCTCGTCGGCTAGACGGATAGACTGGTCGTCTGACGGATAGGTCAGACGGCAAGGCTAGACGTCTAAGGGTTTCGTCCTCCAGTCTTCTGCACCTGCAATCACAAAGATAACGTGTCTCGTCTTCTAAGATAAACACAACCTGCAACACAACCTATCAAGACAATCCTGCAACACAACCTGAAAGCTTCACAACATCACACGCAGAACAAGTACTTCGCACAACAGTTTTTGCATTATGAACAAGTAGATACAGATATCCATACAAAATGAATGGGGGGTATATATAGGAGGGCAAAGTAGTTATTGCAACTACTTGCTCCAACCGTCCAACTGTTTTCCCCTTAACTACTTGCTTTAGACGTCTAATTACAGCCTGTTAGACGTCTAACTAACCAGATGTCTAATCCAGACGTCTGACTAATCAGCCTCTTAACAACATGACGATTGTTTTGTCTTCTAGTGCATTTTCTACGTAATCAAGCCATATTCATTGATTGGCTGATTTTACAACATCAACATAGCAAAATAACATTCCAAAATTGTTATATACAATCAAAATTGTAGGACATTATCATCAGTCAGTTCTTATGATTTGTCTTGCTTAGAACTGTTGTCTACATCTATCCTCCCCTTTGAAGAAGTCGATGTCCTCAGCGACTTTCTCCATTCAGTTTGAGGAGTTTCAGCATCTGTGGGCACTGGAGTTTGTGGATTGGCAGCTTGAAACACTTTCTCGTACTCCTGTAGCTGAGCCTGCATGCTCTCGCGTTCCTCCTTGAGCCTCTTGGAATAGTTGAAATATTTGGCCCATTCCACTCCCAAGGCATTAGCACGATCTTCAGTTTGCTTGAGACTGGATAACAGGTCAGCCTCCCTTTGTAGGAAAATCTCTTTCATGCGTTGTTCTGACACTGATGAAGAGGGAGTAGCTTTTTGTGCTAACTGTTGTTGCAGGGTTGCCTCCCGCTGTTGTGCCTGTTGCAGTTCTTCCCTCAAGGCTGCCTGTTCTTGTTGCCAACTCTCCTTTTCCTGTTTCCAAGCGAGCTCCTGTTGACTCTTTTGGGCTGCCAATGTTTCTGTTTGTTTAATTAACAGTTCCTTAGCACTTTTAAGCTGTGAGACGTCAGCTTCCAACTGAGAAATTTGCTGGTCCTTTTCCTCCAGTTGGGTGGTCAGGTTCTGTAAATTCTGTGTTAGTCCCTGAATATGCTGTTTGACTTCATCCATCCATGCCATTCCTTGCTCTAAGAGTCGATCCTTTCCCTCCAAGGCTTCATAGGCAGCTTGTAATTCACTTTCAACTGCCTGCTTTGCTGAATGTAAACATTTAATCCCTTCTCCAAGCCAACTCAACAAATGTGCAAGGAAGTTCAGCTGAGTATATATCGGCAGTAATTCTGGCACTAACTCCACTTGTGAGCCTTGCTCCACAGGATGCTGAGGAGGATTAATGTTGTGGCCGCAGACATACACCTGCGCTGTCTCCAGATAGAGGCTGGGTGTCTTTTCAGGCAAACGCTCAATGCCCTCCATAGTCGTCAAATGGGTAGTGGGCAGTGACCAAGGCTGAGCCAGGTATATGCTGGAAATGTCTTTACGCCAAGGACCTTGTGCCGCCCACTTGACCAATCGGTCCAATTCTTCCTCTATCATTCCTTGCCACTTCTTCCATTGGCCCATACATGCAATGTCAAACTGCAAGCGTAAGCTATCCATGATTTCCCCCAATTTTGAGAAACAAGTTACTGCTTGCTGATCCATAGAATCTGATGGATCCATAAAGTTGGGCACTTGTACAAGAAATTCTTTGGACCATGTGTCCCTTTGTTTCTCCTCCTGTTCTACCTCCTTCCCTTTTTCTGAGAGATCAACAATCTTCTTTTCCGCCTTCCCTGTGGCTACTCCAGACTGCATTGGAGCCTGGCTGCTCTGGCCTTCCTGCTCCACCAACTGCTGAGAATCTGTTATTTGTGGGGGTTGTTCCCCTTCACCTGTGGGGGTCTCCATTTCCCTCGAGACCTCTACCTCCTCTACAATAATGGGCTTTTCCGCCTCAGGTGTCGGATTTCCCATATCCGGGGGTGGTATGCCCTCCTCTACCACGGGGTTGGTACTTACTCCTGGATTACCTGTGTCGGCTGATCCCTGAACTCCGTCTGCGGCTAACATCTCTTCAAGTGAAAATGTGCTCAATGTTGCCGCTAATGTGGTTGGTCTCGCCAAATATTCCCCAATTGGTTCGGGTGAACCTGCACGAGCCCAAAATTCAGCCTCTACCAGATAATCATTGGGTCCAATTTGTACAGCCGTGCTAGATCCGGCTGTCTGATCATGGAGAACTGAGGGGATAGCAAAATCTACTTCCTCCCTGTATTGTCGATTGCTGCTCCCGAGTACGAGCTGCCTCCAAATTCTGTGCTATTTTTTGCAATGCTTCCTGGGAGAATGCTGGGGGTGGTTCATCAAATCGCCCTTTCTTTTTCTTCCGTTTGGGCTCTTCTGGTGATTGGGCAACCTTCTGTTTTTTGAACTCCTTTTCCCCGACTTGTGCTAGTGTAGTATCCTCCCCTTCTAAAGCAGCCACCAGTTTCTCTTGGTGCGGCTTATGAGATATCTGCTTCACCCGAGCCTTCTTGACTGGTGTCAGCTTCTTTACTGGTTGAGCATCCTTCCACCGACAGATGGATGGTGCTAAATCCGGTAACTTCTTCGGAGGATCGAAGTCTGGGATCTGTACTCCTGCCCTAGTGGCTGAATCCAAAAGCAGACCGATGGCGTGAAATGCCATAGAGAAGTTCTTCGTTGTTCGCATCAGAAAAGTCTGAATACGAAGCGACAAGTGTGTTGCCCAGTCATAGGCTATTCCCTGCTCTATCCCTTGCAAGTATGGAATTAGCCAAATAGGGAGATCTGAACTGCGTTGCTCCCCTGACAATCTGGCCATGATAACATTCATTATAACTTCCAATCCGTTATTCCGCAGCTGCGTCTGTTTGATTCCTCTTCCGCCATGAATACTTAACATAGCATCCACCTCTTCCTTCTTCAGATTTGTGACACTCATGATTAATTCTGGCGTTTTCTTTGGATCCACTCTTTCATTGACCACTGGTTTGCCCTTCCTGGGAAGTCCAAATGTGCGTTGAAATGCTGTGGGAGAGAAATCAACAACCAAAGTGTAATCCCCCACTTGCACTAGGCTGATGTTCTTCGCTTCATCATATGTTTCCAACATCTGCAACAAATACTCTTTGAAAAATTCCTTCTCAAAGTTAGGAGCTTGCAAAATGAAGTGCACTCCTGCTTCTTTGATTTTTGCTCTAGTTGGATTGTCTGTTGGTGCCTCTGCCCACCATTGACGACAATAATCACCTGTCGGGCATGTCCAGGTAATTTCGTCAACTGGAAATGGTGCTTTGCTACTGTGTTGGACTTCCTTGTTTTTGCGAGTGGCAATCTCAGCTGCCTCTCGTCGACTCCGAGCCTGTCCTTTCTCTGGACTTTCAATCTGTCCATGCATCTCATGCTCCTGTTGATGCCGCAGTCTTTTGGCTACTACCGACTCGGGTTCGGGTTCTGACCGGATTGGAGCTTTGCCAGATTTCTGGTGTCCCATTTTGCCTCACAAGTTCTCCTTTATTTCTCAGCTTCAGACTTCGCCCAATGCTCTTGGATGTCGGATGTCTCCTCCTAGACGTCAATTCATGTCTCTCAGCTAGACGTCAACTCCGTCTGCGTCGCCTAGCTAGACGTCAACTTTTTCGTCGCTCCTCCCCTCCTCCGCTAGACGTCTCCTATCGCTCCTCCGACTACCTCTCCTACCTCCCTAGACGTCGACCTCCCTCCTCTAGACGTCACCTATCTTTCTCCTAGACGTCTACTGCTCGTCGGACGTCTACTCTTTTCTCCTAGACGTCTTCCTCAAATGCCCTAATCGCTTGCAATCGATTGGTTTGGAGATTTGTTCTTGCACTTGCACAAAAATTATTTTCTTCACGAAGTCGATGACAGCCAGGTCTTTCTTCGACGTATGGCGTCTTTCCTCGTCTTGCCTAAGAAATTTGGTGCACGACGAACCGTTCTTCGCTCCAGTCGCTGCGCCTGCGCTTCCCTTCGCTCCTCTTCGTCTCCTGCACAATGAAACGTTTTGCACAATGCTCATTCGTCCTTCTCCTTTTATAGTTGCTCTGCTGCCCATGGAACCGTTTCCCAATTGCCACCTAGCAACTGTTTGTTTGCATGCGCGCCACGTCGTTCAAATGAGACGTCTAGGGTTTTATTTTTTCTTTTACCTTTTTGTTTTACTTGCTTTTTGTCTTTTTTTGCTTTTTGTCTTTTTCTACTTTTTATTATTATTGTTTTCAAAATTTATTTTTCGCCTTGCGTTTTTTTCTCAACATCAGCTGGTAAAACGCATGGCCAAGCCAATACGTATCTCCAATGTATCCGACGTGTTATTATCCTGATGACGACTACTACTTCCAAAGCTGCTAAAGTCATCATCATCGCCGATTTTTGTTTCTTCTATCTACTGACGTCTTCGACGATTATTTCATCTCTAGGGAGTTTCTGGTCACGACTATTATGGACGTCTTATGGTGTTTCTTGGCACAATACGCCAATTTGGTCGTTCTTCTTCTTCCGGCTGATGTCGGGTTCCTGGCTCACAAGTCTGGTGATTATTAATTCGTTAGCATCGTCTATCTTCTCGGCAGACGTGTTTGTTCCATCCATTCCTCTACCAGGCGGATTTCCCTCTTCTGGGCTATCATTATTTTGATCCAGGTGTTCAACTACGTCCTCTAAGCGTCTATTGGCAAGGTTCAGACGTGTATCTTCATCCTCTGGACGGGTAGGCTCTTCCTCCCATGGAATTCGTTTCGTACTTCCATCATATCGTCGGATGATTATGCAGTCATCTAAGTAGTGAAACATCTCCCCTTCATGTCCCGGTTGATCAAGTACATTATGATTGGGTTGTTGTTGCCTTCGCTGTCCCCTATTCCGATAGGGTCGTCCTGCTCTTTGGCCTCTTCCTCGGGCTCCATCATTCCACGCAACCGCCCTTTCTTGATCCCTTTGTTCTAGATTAAAATTTCTATTCCAGGTTCCTCTTCTCCCATGACCTAGTTACCGCATCCTCGACCTCTTTCCGATCGAATCTCCCTAGTGTTGGGCTGCCTTACTCCCAGCTGCCCGAGATTCGATCGGTCCCTCAGTCATTCCTGACGACGTCTTCGGTTCCTACGAGCTCGCTGAGGCGGACCTATTGGTCTATCCTCCGGAGCACGTAGTGATGGGTTAACTGAGACTATATCCACGGATGGGCCTTGCGGCTCAGCCAGTGGACTAGTCGACCTAGAGGTACCCAAAGGTGAATTTCTCCCTCTTTGGCTACCGAGATGGAGGTTAACCACACTCCTCCCTTGGTCGGGTAAATCTTGGTCACCTAGTAGTTCTGACGAACCACCGAGATTCCGCAAAATACCTATATTTTGGGCTTCATCTATGAGTTCTGCTCGAGAGCTCCATTCTGCTTGTCTCTGGTTTTCAGGTGTCAGTTGATGTAGGATTCGCAATCTTCTATCAGCTCTTATTATCCTCCGTCACCATCTTGCCTCCTCAAAGCGTCGTTGAGGTGCGCATTGAGTTAAGGCCAATTGGTACTGATCCGAGAAAGCTGAATCTGTACTCGAATCGTTCCCATCCCCTGCTGGGGTCATAGGCCAGTTGGAGGTTTCATGAACCCTTTGTTCCAGTCTTCTGACTTCTCTCCTATGCCGCCTCAGGTCTGCTGTGGCCAATCGTTACATGGCTGCTGCTTCACGCTGGTTTGGGCGCTGCATAGCTCTCTCATATGGGGTTCTATATTGACGAGGTACTGACAGCCCTAATGCTTCGTCTGTACTTGGCTCGGAATTATTCCCTCTCGGAATCTCTTCTTCTGAGGAATCTTTGTTACCCATTATTTGGACTTCTTCCTCGAATCGAACCCTTGGTTGCTGATTGCTAGCCTGGTTTTGTGGTCTTCTCCTAGGGCTTGCTTGAGGTATGTCAGGATTGAATGGTTGGTTTTCATCGCTGCTTGATTTGTCCAGCCAACCTCCAGTTTTTGGTTTTTCTGGTGCTGTCCGAACATCCCTCCATATGATTGCTGCCATTTCTTCTCTACTCATTCGGTGATTGGCAGTCGAACTTTGTCCTGCTTCCCATACCCTAGGCCTTTCTGGTGATTCCCTTGTCTCTTGATGGTTCGCAACTGGTGCTGAATCCGAGCTTGAGGATTCTTCCGAATTAAGCACGATCCTTAACGTGGCTGATGAAGAACTCTTAGAGTGTGCATCAATTGCTATTTCCTTTCCCCTTCTATCTTCAACTTGGCTTCCTATTTCAATGTCTCTCTGCTCTTCATCTGCTAAGGAAAATAGACTACTTTCCGAAGAATTACCCATTGCACTTCCTCTTAGTTCTCCTTGTTCTAGCTCAGCCCATTCAGCTTGGCGTGCTTCATGTCATTCATTCATTCGTTGCATTGTTGTGTCCAATTCCTGAATCACCTGTTCTCGCAGTTGGTTATTATATCGCCTCAAGGTTTCATATTCCTCTTGCAACCTCTGTGTCTCCAACTGCATTTGTTGCAGAATTCTAGCTCCTTGCCCTTCATGCTCTTCTTCTTCCGGAATTTCTTGTAGAGCGACCTCCGTCAGAGCCCGGAGTCGGTCTTCTTCATTGTTATTTGGAAATTGAACATGTAGTTGCAACCGTCGTTGCTCTCCCTGCCGAGGTTCTAACTCTCTTTGTTCAATTATCGGCTCTCCTTCAGTTCCAAATAACCAATCCAGGTTATGAGTTTCATCCTCTCGAACAACACTACTCTGCTCGTCATTCTCACGGGATTGTATACCTGGATTTAATTCTTCTGTCCTTGTTCCGGAAGTTCTTGATTGCTCCAAGTTGATCATGTTTACCTGAACATGTGGCTTGTATACTTTCAACTTAGAACCATTTATTACCTCGGGGCATAGTGTTCCATCCAACTTCCTTAGTTTCACCGCCCCGTTCTCGAGTACTTCCTCCACCTGGAAGGGTCCAAGCCATAGAGTTTTCAATTTCCCTGGCTTGAGTTCTCTCTTGCCATTGTACTTGAGAACTAGTTCACCAACTTTGAGATCCATCTTCCGGAGATGCTTGTCATGCCAAAATTTCCTTCTCTTCTGTGCGATCTCCGTTGCCCATTGTGCCATTACCCTTTTTTCATCCAATTGTACCAATGTTGTCAGTCGTTCTTTGATGCTCTCTTCATCATCCAACCGATTGTCGACTGCCACCCTTAAACTTGGTACAAGGAACTCAACTGGTACTACTGCCTCTTGTCCGTACATCAGTTGAAAAGGTGTATGGTTCGTGGTGGGCTTGAAGGTGGTTCTGTATGCCCATAATATTGCTGGTAACCGTTCCTCCCAGTCGGCTCCTTCCACGCCGCATGTCTTGTACATGATTGAAACCAGGATTTTATTTGTCGCTTCCGCTTGCCCATTTGCTCTGGGATAATATGGACTCGACAAAGAATGAAAAATCCTGAATTCTTTCGTCAAATTCTGAATAATTGCATTCACAAAATGGCCTCCTCTGTCACTTGTCAGTTGTAGAGGTATTCCGAACCTTGTAATCACTTGCTCATACAAAAAGCGAGTCGTGCTTCTTGCAGAGTTGTCCGGTAAAGCTCTTGCTTCTACCCATTTCGTGAGATACTCCGTGGCAACTACGATATATCGACATTTTCTTCTTCGACTTGTTTTTAAAGGACCTACAAAATCCAACCCCCATCTCTCAAAGAGTTCTTGAGGTTGTGATGGATGTAGTGGCATGAAGTCTCTTTTCAATGGCTTTCCCGTTCTTTGACACGTATCACATGCTGTAACAAAGTTCTTCGCATCGTGAAAGAGGGTGGGCCACCATAGACCTGCCAACAACACTTTTCTGGCTGTCGCATCCGGTCCCATGTGTCCTCCTGCCAATCCCTCATGTGTCTCCTTCAGGGTCTGTTGTACTTCATCCTCCATTATGCATCTTCTCAATATGTGGTCCTCCCCCATCTTGTATAGCAATCCTGCAATCAAGGTGAAGGGTGCTGATTTCGTAATCACCTTTCTTTGTTCGGCTGCCGTCATCTCCTTTGGCAGCTCTCCTGTCGACAGGTATTCCCCTATGTGCTTGTACCATCCTGGTATTGCATTAATCATAAACAACTGGGCATCGGGGAATTCATCTGGTATTCCTCCCTCTGCAGGTTCTCCTGAGCGAATCCTTGACAGTTGATCCGCTATCACGTGTTTCTTTCCTGGTCTTACTACCACCCTAAACACGAACTCCTGCAGGGTGACGAGCCATCGACTCACTCGTCCGTAGATCGTTGGTTTGTTGATCAAGTACAACAGAGCCTGATGATCCACATAGAAAGCAAATGGGTTAGCCAATAAATAGTGCCTGTATTTTTGTACTGCATACACCATTCCCAATGCTTCTCGCTCTGTTGTGCTGTAATTTTTCTCGGCTCGTGATAGTAGCCGACTTGCAAAGTATATGGGCTGATCTAGCCCGAATTGGCCTTCTTGTGCCAATGCACATCCAATGGCAAAGTTTGAGGCATCGACATGCACATGGAATTCCTTCTCCCAGTCTGGGTAAACTAGGATAGGTGCTTTTACCAAGTGCCCTTTCAATCCCTCAAAAGCTCCCTGGTGCTCCTCTGTCCATTTGAACGGAACACCCTTACGCGTGAGAGCGTCTAGTGGATGAGATGTAAGTGCATAGTTTCGGATAAATCTTCTATAATATCTGACTGTCCCCAAAAAGGTTTTTACCGAGCTCACATCATGTGGCTCCTCCATTAGCAATATTACCCGAATCTTATCCGGGTCGGGTTTCAAACCCTCTTGGCATACAATATGCCCCAACAGCTTCCCGTATGGCACCAACAAGACGCATTTATTTGGATTCAAAGATATTCGAGCTTTCCTGCACAATCCCATGCATTCTTCTAAGGCCTTTAAATGCTCCTGTGTCCTGCCATACAGTGACCAATCATCTAAGAAGGCTTTGAAGTTCCCTGTGGACATCTTGTCAAAGATGTATAAGATGATCCTTTGGAAAGTAGCTGGTGCGTTACACAATCCAAATGGCATGCGGTTATAAGCATATATCCCATTTTCCACAACAAAGGTGGTCTTCAACTTATCTTCCTCCGCTATGCTGATCTGGCTGTAGCCTGAGAATCCATCCAAAAATGAATATATCTCATGGCCTGCTACTTCTTCTAATATGGAGTCTGTGAAGGGGATCGGGAAGGGATCCTTTATGGTTACGACATTTAAACTTCTAAAATCCACACAGATTCGGATTTTATCTACTTCTCTCTTTAAGGTAATCACAATAGGTGACACCCACTCACTTGTCGTAACCTTGAAGATAATGCCTGCATCCAACATTTTCTCAATTTCGGCATTCACCCGTGCTGCGTACTTGGGATTCATTCTGTATGGTCGCCTTCTTACCGGTTGCGCACCTTCAATCAGAGGAATCTTGTGTACGCAGAGTTCTGGTGGAACTCCCTTCAAATCCTTGTATGTCCAAGCAAAAACATCCTTATATTCCAGAAAAATTTTGAATGTTGCTGCTTTCAGGACTGGATCCCAATCGTCTCCACATTTGATCATCTTTTCTTCGCCATTTTCTCCCAAGTTTACCTGAATCATTTTAGGACCTTCATATTTGATAGATTCAGGATCATTTGTTGCTTTCAATACATCGATGGGATGAGCTGGTTTATCTTCAATAACTGCGTCTCCCATCGTATATTCTGCAAAATTCTTGGGAAATGTCCATTTCTCCCTCTCCTTATCCTTCTCTGTTGTTGTCTGTCTTTTATTGCTAGTTTCCTTTTCAGGTTCTTGTATCTCATCCTTTTGAATCTCATTTTCCGCATCAATGCAAAAACATTGGGGAGAAAATATCTCATAATCTTCCAACTGCCAATGAAGTAGACCTTTGTCTTGGTCATACTCATCTTCCGTGCAGTCTTCTAGGTGCAACACACCTTCCTCATCTAGTTCATATCCTGTTTCGCCATCGGATGAAGAAGATTCCGAATCATCTGAAGTTGCTATATCTTGACTCACTGTTTGATTTTTCAGATTGATTATATACTTGTGCTGTCCCTGCTTAAAAGATAAACGTTCTTTCTCCCAATTATGGTTGACTTTTGCAGTTCTCAACCATCCTCGTCCTAGCAATGCATCATATGCGGGTTTCTGCATAGCAATGACAACAAAATCCAGGATGAAATCCTGTTCTGCTATGCGTACTTTTTGACTCATTAAGACGCCTATTGTTTCAATGCCATATTGATCAGCGCCATACAATTTGAAATTTGGAGATCTTAAGGCGGGTTGCCCAATAATCCACCATGTCTTCTCTGGCATCACATTCACACTTGATCCACCATCCACAATCACCTGATTCAATCTATGGTCCAAAACCTCCATCTGAACTATAGCTGGCCTCCTCCCGACTTCAATCATCAGGATTGTAGGATCAATGAATTGCCCTTGCTTGATAGTTGCTACCTGTCGAGTTTCATCCTTCTTCTTGATGACTTCTCCGATTGTAGCATACAACTCAGGTACTATATTAAACAGGTTTGCGACTTTTACTTCCACCATCGTATTTAGTACCTCTGTTACCAAGCCTTCTACCGATGCCTTTTTACTGATCTCCGGTCTTTTCGATACTTTCTCCAGAACTAGTCGGTCCTGCTTTTCCTTTGCTAGTTCTATTTTGATTAACTCTTGGGCTTCCTGCCATCGCTCTTTCTCCTTGGCAGGATTTGGGTATTGTTCCATCTTCTTGGTCTGTGCTCTTGTTACAGCCAAGACTTCATTCTCTACTTCCGTCACTTCTCCAATGCCAATGAGGTTGATATTCTGGGTTCCGCTCGAGCTTGCCTTGTTTGGGCAATTGGCTTCTTTGTGGTTTCCTGGACCACACCATTTACACATTTGAGTGGCATTATTACCACCATTATTACCTGCATTCTGGGGTTTGGAGCAGTTTTTCGCAAAATGGCCCCATTCTTGACAATTCCGACATTGAATAATCGGCCGACCATCAGAGTCGTATTGTAGTCGACTTTGTCCTCCTTGTCTTCCTCCTCGGCGACTATTCCTATATCCTCCACTAGTGGCTCCTTGTCCATTCCTTGGCGTATTTGGCTGCTCCTCCTGTTGTACGGTAAGAGTCTGATGCCTTTTGCTCTTTAGATTGAATGGACAGTCTGCTACAAGATGTCTTGCTATCTCACATATATTACAGTATGCGTTCTTTGGGCAATTGACATTTGAATGTCCTTCTGTCTTACAATCTGAGCACCAGATATCTTTTCGGTCTTTGCGGCCTTCTCCTTTTGCTTCCTTTAGAATTTTGTCGAATTCTCTTCGAAAGGAGTGGATTGTGCTCTGAACTTTATCTTCCGCATCACTGTCTGAATCTTCATTATGCTTTAGGTATCCTCCAATACCTGTGGTCGTTTGTTTGCCTTCACTTTCAAAGTTCTTTGCCTTTTCAAGTGCTTTTGCATACGTTGAGGATGGTACTGCCTTCATATTTTTCTTATATTTTGGTAGTAGTCCATCCAAAAACCACCGCTTCACCATGCCATCGGCAGGTGTCATCTCCATTTTGTCTGTTAATTGCTTTAATCTTCTGTTATAATTCTTGACATCCTCGTCTGGTTTTTGCTTGGTGACACAAATTTCTATGATGATATCGGTGTCATCTCTAAGTGGTCGGAATTCTTCTATAAATGCAGTCTTCAAATCATCCCATTGTGTAAAGGCCTGTGTACTTTGTCTTTTCAAGTACCAGTCTATTGCCATGCCTCGCAATGTGGCTGGGAATAATTGCAACCATTGTGTGTCTTGTGTGACCCCATTTGCTCCCCAAATGGTTATGCAAGTTCCCACATGTCGTGACGGATCCTCCTTTCCTTCACCTGAAAAAGGTGGGCATTTTTGTTGTATTGTTCTATTGGCAGGATTTGCCATTGTATTTGTTCTGTTGGGTGAACTACCTGGTGTTGGTGGTTGTGGAGTTCGATTTGGTTGCCTATCCGCTGTTGATGGTGCAAAATTATATCCAAATAGCCTTCTGCCCAACTCCAATTGATCTCTACTTCGTGACCTCCTTCGCGAATACACAAAATGTGGCTCCGGTCTTCCTCCCCACGAACCCTCGCGTGGTTGCCCTGATACAAGGTTTCCTCCTTCAGTATGTGACTCGAGACAGTTGACAGTGAATCTTTCTAAGACCAAGGTTATGGTATTCAATACTACCAAAGAGGCTCTATCCCATCTCCACTTCCTTTTCCAGGCCCAGGAGGTCGAAATCACCACCTCTTATGTGTATTTGGGGGTTATTTTCACTGGTCCCACTTTTGGTATGAAACCCGCCGCCCAGGTCCGGGTGTGTAAGGGGTATGCAACTTTGTCTTTGCTAGAGAGGAATTGCTTCAAAGCACATTTTCAGGATATACCTGTGAAGATGAGGATCTTTGACGCTTTGGTCAAGCCAACTATTACTTATGAGTCAGTGGTTAGGGGCCCTAGTCTTGGCCCGACTGAGTGGTCACGGGTTGAACGAGTGCAGACACTCTTTCTTCGACGATTCATTCGTTGCAAGGGAACAGTCCCTCGTTCTATTATTCTGGCAGAGTTTGGGGCTTCTTCTCTCCAGCTTGAGATTATCTTCCTGATTATCGGTTATCTTCACAGGATCCGTACTTTTGGAGATATCCCTGAGGGTTGCAGGCGATACCCTTACCTCGCCCTTCGCTCCTTGATGGAACTCTCTCCGAGTTCTCGAGGAGGCCGGAGGAGCTGGTATTTTCAGGTTTCTCCTCTCCTGGCCAGCATTCAGATATAGATAGACAGGCTGCCCCCTTATTCTTTGGGGGTTCTCCCCCCCTCTCAACTTACTAAGGAGAAGATGCTCCACGAGATTCGGAAGATGTTAGTCTCCAGTACACCAGATGCACATGGATCTCTCCTGTTGCCCCTCTTTCCCCCAAGATGTCTTTCTACCATGAGCACTTCTTACAGATACAGGAGGGCAGAATAGTTCCTCCACAATACCTTCAACAACACACAATGCATAGTCTTCGGATCACTATTTGGCAAATTAGGGTGTGTTCTCACCAACTCCGGATTGAGTCAGATCACCATCTTCCGATGGAGGAGCGGATTTGCTTGTTTTGTTCCTTGGGTGAAGTTGAGACCCTGCATCACTTCATTTTTTGTTGTCCCATTTATTATGAGATTCGGGGTAGGTTCCATTGCCTTTTCAGGGACAACTCTCGATGTGTTTCTACCTTCTTCAGATACCTGGACCAGCGTTGTCTCGCACTCTTTCTTAGGGAGATAACTCAGCTTCGACGACATAAAAGTTCTCCAAATGGATCTCACCCTCGTCAAAATCCGCTCATCACAACATACTTCACCAACTCCGACGGACCAGGTGACTTCGATCGAAAACGCCCCACACCATCCAGTTTGAACAGGGTTACTAGACAACGCACCAACGGTTTGCCAGGATTCCGAACTAGCAATGGGCAGAGACATATCATGGACTTCTTCAGCTCCGGTACTTCGGCCTCGATTGTTAGGAGAGATTAGTTTTTGGGGGATTCTCGGAGCTTGCCCCTCCTGGTCTGCTCCCTCCCCCCTCCTCTCTCTCCGTTCTTCTTGGCATGCACTTCTCTCTGTTGGACTACAGCCCTCCCCCCCTCTGCTCTCCCTTTTCTTTTCTTTTCCCTTTCTCTTTGGCCCGTTTGTCGGGTTTGATCTTGTATTTTTCTTAGTTCTTTTCTTTGTTGGGCTTTTTAGCCTGCTAGTTGGTAGTCATTATTGTACTTCTTATAATCCCTTGGGTCTTATTTTGGCCCACCGCGGACATTAATAATATTTCATTCATTTTTGGCCAACTCTCTCTCACTGGTTCTAGTGTTACCGTCCAGTTTTCAATGATGGGCGCTTCCTCAGCTATTTGCTCGTCGTTTTCTGCAGTCACCAACAATGTTTCAATACTTGGATTATCTTCGTCTTCAGGGTTCCAAACTCTCTCCACTTTCGGGTGAGAGACTTCTGCTGACTCTTGTGTTCTTAAGTTCGCCAGTCGTGCACTTCTTCTTACTGGTATTTGACTCCTTCCTTGCAACCTGGAATCAGTCATTCACCTCTTAGCCTTATCACTTGTGCCTCTTGACTCTGAGTTCAATTTAGGCAACGACGCCAAATGTAGACAGGGGTGAGTACATTCCCGAGACGAGGGAATGATGATAATCCGGCAGGACTAATAGTTAATCATATGCAATCCACTCTACCATGTACTAAGTTTAGACGTCGGAAGGATCAGATGTCTGAGTGCACAGTTAGACATCAAGGTCTAGACGTCTGGTTTACACTTTTGGGACTTAGATGTCAAGGACGTTAAGGGTAGATGTCTAGGGGTAGATGTCTAGGGGTAGACGTCAAGCTTCAGAGGTTAGACGTCTAAGATGCAAGGCTAGACGTCTTAGGGGTCAGACGTATGGTTAAGGGTCTGGACGTCTGGTATTTGGCTCGTCGACTACACGGATAGACTTGTTGTCTGACGGAAAAGTTAGACGGCAAGGATAGACGTCTAAGGGTTTCGTCCTCCAGTCTTCTGCACTTGCAATCACAAAGATAACGTGTCTCGTCTTCTAAGATAAACACAACCTGCAACACAACCTGTGAAGACAATCCTGCAACACAACCTGAAAGCTTCACAACATCACACACAGAACAAGTACTTTGCACAACAGTTTTGCATTATGAACAAGTAGAAAAAACAAATATCCATACAAAATGAATGGGGGGTATATATAGGAGGGCAAAGTAGTTATTGCAACTACTTGCTCCAACCGTCCAACTGTTTTCCCCTTAACTACTTGCTTTATACTTCTAATTACAGCCTGTTAGACGTCTAACTAACCAGACGTCTAATCCAGAAACCTGACTAATCAGCCTCTTAACAACATGACGATTGTTTTGTCTTCTAGTGCATTTCTATGTAATCAAGTCATATTCATTGATTGGCTGATTTTACAACCTTCAACATAGCAAAATATCATTCCAAAATTGTTATATACAATCAAAATTGTAGGACATTATCATCAGCCAGTTCTTATGATCTGTTTTGCTTAGAACTGCTGTCTACAGATTCCTTCCAATATGGAGCATCATACGGTGTTGCCCTACCTCAAGGGTTTGATTTATATTTTGAATAAATTGATTTAATTTGCAGATTTTGTCTTTTACGAATTATTTGTAAATTAATATGTCTTTCAACATATCTTTGAATGCTTTTATATTCATTGAGAGTAAAGGTTTTATTATTTCTGCAAATTTGTACTAATTTGTGTGGATAAGAAAAGAGGTTCTTAACAAATATTTATTACAAACACATTGCTATGCAGACACGATAACACTACATAATAACCCTTACATTCAACAACTCTATTTACGCATATGACAGATGGCATATGCATCGATGTGTGCTTGTGCTCATACACTTGTGCATTCATGTGTTAGATTGTTTGCCTACATCTACCCTTATTAAGATTTGTCGGCATCCCTGTTGACAAACATGAAACAATCACTAGGGTAGAAGCATTGGTTGTGCTACTTTAATCACCTGTTGCACTCCTTCCAGTTCCTTCTTATCCATACATCTCTTGCAACTGGTTGCATCACACACCTGGGTTAGTGCAATAGTTTTCACCATTGCTTTCCATAGTTAATGGACTTGGCTATATTGCCAGTATGTTGGGAAACACCCATTGCTGTCTTTATCAGGATCAAGGGGGCAAGAGCCTCCTTGTAGGGTCAATGGCCTAATCATTGAATCCTCCAATGTTTGTTCCTAGCCTCAACTTCTCTTTCCTCCTTTGAGACGACCTCTTCCTCGTGCTTGTGAATGGCCTAGACAACCCCTTCCTAGATGCAGATGGTAGCCTAGAGAAGATGACAACCCTACTTTTCCCTAAATAGATTACTCAAATGACCCTTGGATGACTTGCTTAGATGGCCTTTGGATGATATGCATTGTGCATAGATGATATATGATGCTCGTCGTTGTGCACGAAAGATGGACTATGTGCATGGTGCACCAATGGTTGACGGCGTGCATATTCCAGGGATCATCAATGATGTGCACCCTTAGACATTAGATGGCATGCACCTTTGGACAATCAATAACTTGTACAATGCATGAATGAATGATGGTTTGCACCCTTGGACGATTAAGGGGTGCATGATGTATGAAAAACATAGGGGATGCATAATGTATTGACAATTGATGACATGCATGATGCACAAATAAAAGATGGTGTGCCTGGTGCATGGACGGTAGACTACATGCATCCTTGGAATGTCGATGATGTGCACGATGAATGGAAAACAAACAACAATTTGCTTTGTACAAGGGTGACATACGACGACATGAATAAATCAAACTACAAGGGTGAGAGTGTGACCAATGTAGAAATGGAATACATCACTCCACAACACATTTCCATTACCACTTAAATAAAAAAAATATACAATGGGAATAACTTATAATTACAAATGGATACACTACACACACATGTATCCTACACAGCTATTTGCAATACATCATACTCCGATGAACCATCAACAACACACTTTGGACAACAACATGCACCTTTGCATCTCCCATATATATGCGCACTTATAGACATAACAGGTTTGATAGGCAGTTGGCAAGTACCCAACTACTTCTGAACTACCCATTTACATAACACATAAAAAAATACCCCATTACTTTAAATTATTACAACACTTTGCGACGTGCACATTATTACAAACACTTTGCATGCGTGTTTTGTTACAAACACTTGTCAGCACAATATGGCAATCCTCTTCCACTTAACACAATATGACAACATAATGACAAACACTTAGTGTGCATACATTCTCACATATACGTTCCTACACTCAAACATGCATTTGTTCATTATGCAGACCCATTCCTTGTGCATTGCCAACATTGCACAATGGTTTTGCCTTCAGTATTATAGTCAATTTGCCATCTTCTAGCTCTTTTGGTGTTGTCACAATTCCTCCTTGGTACAATCGCCCTTTATGCAACAAATACCTTTACGGATGATTTCAAGTTTTTACATTTGTTCTTCGTGTCGCACTTGTTTTTGAAGTCATCACTTCTCTTTAGAGTCACTTCCTTCACTAAATTCTCGACTCCAACACTTGGACGATGAACTAGTCTCATTCTCATTCTCAAAATCATCACTCTTACTATTAGAGTCACTTTCACCTTCAAGGTCACTCTTGTCCGCATTAACATGACCTTAACATTTTAATGATGTCTTTGCATCACTTTCCAAGTTCAAGGCCCACTCAAAGGCCTCTTGATATGACGTCGGAGGGACCATCTTGATCTTTTTCTTGTATGTGGAAGAAGTCCCTCCATGAACCATCTCTTCTTTAGTGCATCTGGCGGGTCTTCCTCTAGATGGGTAAACAACCCACTCAACCTTTGGTTGTATGACCAAACAAACTCGTTCCATTCTATAAATTTCAGCACTGACCTCATTGTCATTGTAGAACAACCGAAATTCCTTCACGAATGATTTGTGCAACTCAATCCAAGTTTGGTACTCGCCCTCTAGCAATCCCATGTACCAATCTATTGTGATTTCATGAAATGTCGTAGGGAATAACCTCCTCCAATCTATGTTATTATTTTTCCCTTTCGCTTCAACATCATGCGACAGATTTCCAATATGTCTGATTAGGTCCTCTATTTTCCCTGCATGAAATATGGGATACTTATGCTATATGCGAAAATTGGTCTTTGTTGTGATAGGTTGATTTGACATTGGTAGTGGTTTGCGTGTCTCACCTTCTTGATGCACATCATTAGGCACACTTCACCACAATTCCTCTCGTGCCAGACAACTATCCTGTGCACCAGGAAACATGCCAACCTGCAGTTGCTCTGATGTCCGACTCTTGTCCCGCTCACCGTCGAGCACATCAACTTGCAGTTGCTCTAGTGATGGACTCTTGTTTCATGCACTATCATACACAACATATTCCATTTGCTTCTATGTTGGACTCTCATCCGACTCACCATCGGACACACCAACTTGCAATTGCTCCAGTGCCATGCATTGCTTGTGCCTTTTTTTATTGCACAACTTGCTCCAACCACTCTTAGCCTTTATAGGCAAGAAGTGAGGAACCTTGGTTGCAGGTCGCTTCGGTGAGCGGGGTGCTTTATTGAGCGAGGCACTTGGGGAGTTGGTCGCTCTGAAGAGCGGGGCAACTAGGAAGCGAGGTCACTTTGAAGAGCGAAGCACCCCGATCCTTGCCGACTCCCCTATCGGTCTCTTGTCGATCCCTTGTCAACCCCCTTACCGTTCATTGCCGGTCCCTTGTCAATTCTTTATTGGCACTGTCCGGTCCTTTTTCGGTCGTTGGAATTAACAACCACATCTCCACTCATGACCTTCCAACAATGAGAAACAATGTTGGAAGATGGAAAGTTGTGTCCCTTCCTCTTCCCTTTTATAGCCAACCAAAGAGACCAAAACCATGTGCACAAAACCAACAACCATGTGCACAAAAACAAATCCATGATTCCTCTTGGATGCTCCTGCATCAATCCTTGAGGGTTGGTAGTTAATAGCAATTGCCGCCTAGGACACCTCATCTAACTGCTCTCCATTTGCACATACTAATTATATACATTACAAACTTTGATTTATCAATGCTTATGTCATCACCCTTGATGTCCAACAACATTACATTACAAAATTGCATTTCATTATTCATGTACAATTGTGCACATTTGCACTTATTTTACTATTTACATTATTTCTTTTGTTGAGGCTGATCCGAACTAGATCCTACATTTGCCCTCCCCTTTCAATTGGTCAACGTCCTTGTTGACGACTGTCTCTGGGCTTAGGGACTCGAATTTTGCTGAGATTGAGGCGTGGGAACAAGTACACCTCCGAGCTCTTGGATTTGTAGCTTCAAGGCCTCAATATTTCCCTTCAACCATTTCATGTAGGCTTGGTATCGAGCCCAGTGCAAACCGTACTGATTTTACCTAGCTTTCAACTCATCTTTTCTCTTTGTATCTCTTGCCTCGACTTCCTTCCTGGCCGCTTCAACAACTTTCATTATTGCTTCCACTTCTCTTCTCTCTGCACTTTCCAAATTCTCATCCCTTTTCGCTATCAGTTGATCTTGGTGATTGACTTCATGATTCTTTGCTAATAGAGGGAAGAAGACCAGTGCTACCGGTTCAATGCATCCATAAATTACAAGTTAAACACAGAATACTTCATGAATGTCAAGCATAATCCTTTGTTTTATTGATCTCAAAGTGTTGAGTACAATGATCTCTAGAGAGTAGCTTTGGTATGTTGGGTAGCCAAAAGACCCTTACAATGAGCATTCAACTCTTATATAAGGAAAGTATTACATTATTTAGTAATACACCTCATGTAGTTACAATAGTTGTAACTACTACTAAATTAAGATTATAGTTATGTATTTAAATATACAAATATTAGTTGAATAACTTGGATTAATATCCTAACAATGGTATTAGAGCAGGTCAGGGAGGGCTTGATCTCTATAGGTGGCTTGTTGTGTTGTAGGAGTGAAATGACCCTTACAATGAGCATTCAGTGTTGCAGGGGGCTTTCTTGGTATGATGTGTAGCCAAAAAACCCTTACAGGGAGCATTCAACTCTTATTTGTGTTAGGAAAGTATTACCTTATTTAGTAATACACCTCATGTAGTTACAACAATTGTAACTACTACTAAATTAGGATTATAGTTATGTATTTAAATATGCAAATATTAATTGAATAATTTGGATTAATATCCCAACAGTGGTATTAGACAAGTCAGGGAGGGCTTGACCTATGTAGGGGGTTTGCTATGTTGCAGGAGCGAAATGACTCCAGGCTCGCTGGCGCTACTAGTGTGCAACCCGCAACCTCTAGCATTCACCAATCCTCAATAACCCCATTCCTTGTTGTTCAAAATCCAATAGTCTACTTGCTCGAATCAATCAAAATCCACTAGACAATCCCTCGAAAGCGGAAATTTCCAAGAGAGATTTGAGTGGCAGAAAAATAAAAGTGCCATGTCAATGACATGCACTGTAAAAGATGTCGCCCAATGACTTTGTAATTGTGAGGGCATATGTTGCTCATCTTAAGCTATCTGACAAGATTGAACTTCCCCACTAAACCAATATTGCAAGGTTCCACGAGCCTGGGGGACGGGGGGGCGGGTTTCCGAGGACGGCGGGGGACAGCAGGCCGATTTTAGGGGACGGCTGGGGGGGACGGCTGGTATAATACTATAAAAATTGAATTTTTTTAGAAATTTAGAATAATCTACACATTCAGAATTCTACACCCAACAAAAATGATATTTCATATTAGTAATCAATTATGTAAGCGCAGCCATTCATATTCATATTAGTTACTAACACAAGTGGTATTAGGATATTCATATTAGTTACTAAGTGCAGCTATTTAATTGTTTCAAGTTCAACAACTATAACTTGAAGGTTCAGCCAAGGATATCAAGTGCAAGCAATGTTCAAACAGTCATCATTTTAAGTAATAATAGTCATCACTTTTTCAGCCACCAATGTTCAAACAAAGACTGTCTCACCCCTCCCATTGTTTGAGGGACTAATCGCAAAGCTGGTGATGTATAATGCTGAATTAATCTCTGCTAGTTCTTGATGTGCCTACAATAAGCACTAGGCAGCGTACCAAACTGAATTAATCTCTTATAATTATTGATTTGCCCAGAATCCACTTTAAACAATAACGGTGGGTAATATGCTGAATTTTAGCATATGAATACTTCAGAGGAACGTCTTAAATATTTTCATACTTAAAAGCAACTGATCGTTTGATACAAATAGTTCAATCTACTACATAAAGCCAGATGGTGAAATTGAAAATAACAACTTACCATATAATTGGCCCCAAAAAGTGATTTACTGGAAACATCCACAATTAGGGTAAAGTTGCATGTACTTAAATTTATGTATTTCACTAACAGTTTCAAGAGGGGATAAAAGCAATGACCCCCTACATTTTTTTTTATTAATTTTTTTTTGGGTGAGGACACCCAACTGTGGGGGATGGCTGGGTCCCATTGGGGACGCTCAGACTGTCCCTAGGGACGGCTGGGCATCCCCGGGGACGATTGGGCACCACTAAAAGATGCCCAGCCGTCCCCGAAGCGTCCCCAATAGGGCCCAGCCGTGCCCGTCCCCGGGGACGCCCCAAAAAAGGGGACGTCCCGGTGACGGGAGGCCATAGGCCTCAGCCGTCCCGGGGACGTTTCCCAACCGTCCCCCAAAAAGGGGGACGGGGGGAAACGTCCCCCTTGCCGTCCCCCTGTGCTGGGGGACACAGGAAACGGTGGGATGCGTCCCCCAAGGGGGGGGGGCGCGTCCCCGTGGAACACTGCAATATTGTGAAGACTGCCACATTCAAGGAGATGACTCCATATGACCTTGATTGGTACTATGTCAGAGCAGCTTTGATGGTGAGGAATATCTAAGGCAGGGAATTAGCGTGGGTGTTTTCCTCAAGATCTATGGTGGTCGTCAAAGAAATGGGTCTCGACGCCTTTATTTTTGCAAGAGTAGTGGATGTGTTGCACACCACATTCTCGAACAGTTGGAGAAGATGAATATTATTGAGATGGTTCCCAATGGTTGAAGGTGCATTACATCTACTGGACAAAGGGACCTTGATCAAGTTGTTAGGAGGGGTTTCTGTTTTATGCTCCCAACGGAGGGTTGCGGTGTTACAAAGAGATTACATTGTCATTTATGTGCCAAATTCGTTCAAGGGGGACCCGGATAGGTGTTGGATCTTATTGCAGAGGCTTTTTGTGACCATTGATGTACATGTTGGTTACGAATCTGCCATGAGGAAAGGATTTGGTATAATGCGCCCCAGATTCGCCCACCAGATTGAAAGGCCGGAAGGAAGGAATGCCTTCCGTGCCAATCTCCGGAGAAGGCCGGCTTCCTGTGGGGTTTTAGTGTTTTAAGCTAAGAGTGCGAGGGAAAGAGATAAAAATGCGGAAAGAGAATCCAAATGTGATTGGAGTTGGGTGGGGGGAATAAGCAGCACGGCAACGATCAATCACCACTACTAACAACATTCCTATACAAAACACACATTGAAACTACAGCTATCATGCATCCTATGTATCCTCTATCTATGCATTCCAGGAATACTTAATCATCAAATACCGGAGTCCAGAGTTCAGTACAACAGTAAGCAATGAAATAAGAAACATGAGGCAGAAATGACAAGGAGAGGCAGCATACAAAATGAAGACAGTAAGCAGAGCCAAGTATGTATCTTGTATTAGAGGCAAACGCACAGCTACAATGGTTCCCTAGCAGTATATTCCCCTTCCACCCTTTACAATGAAAATGTGGTGGCTATTTATAGCCCCAGTTCCCCCCGATTACAATCACGGGCACAAAGTCCCAGACTAGACAATAGCTGACACAAGCGGCTGAAGAGCTGCTGATGCTGACTTCTGTCGGCGAGGACTGTACTTGCGGCATGGTCTCCCTGAAGGCTGTACAGCTACGTGGCAGCGCGTTGGATGGAACTTCAAATCAGCGGGAATGCGGGTAGTTGTGGCAGATGGCACTTCACATCAGCTTTAATGGTGGCAGTTGGCGTAGATAGTGCGGTCCATGCTTGTCCTTTTCCCGGTCATGTCTTGGCTCGAATCCCGAGGTTGGACACTTGTCGGATGCTGATGAGTGACACATGGCTGCCTTGAAAGGCAGTTTATCCAACTTCGCCCAGGATCAGAGCGCTGTCGGGTTGCGCAGGTGGAAAACAGCGCAGTTGGGGAGGCCTCCGTGCCTTAGTCAATTTCTGGGCTTGCTTGCCCAACTGCGCACCGGTCAGAGGGCGCAGCCCGACTTCGCTGCGAAGTCGGGTTGCGCACCGGCACTTTGCTGTCTTCTCCGCTGTTCGGACTGCGCACCAAGAGGGGGGCGCACCCCGACTTCGCTGCGAAGTCGGGTTGCGCCCCAGCACTTAGCTGATTTTCTGCCATACTGCTTCCCAAGTGCGCCCAGGAAGAAGGGCGCACCCCGACTTCGCTGCGAAGTCGGGTTGCGCCCTGACACTTAGTCAAATTTCGCCTGTTTCTGTCTGCTTGCGCACTTCGCATTCCCTACTGCGCTCCAACTGGAGGGCGCACTCCGACTTCGCTGCGAAGTCGGGTTGCGCCCTGACACTTAGAAATTTTCAGGGAACACTTGCTGGAAACTTCCTGGGGAAGTTCAAGGGGAAGAGGGAGGAATGAAACTGCAAGGAAGAGGGAGAAAGGGAGAAATGAAGAAAAGGGAAAAAAGGAGGAGGGAAGGAAAAGAGCAGCTCACTTACGAAACTGAAAACATGGCACCCCGTGCAAAATGTGGCAACATTCCTGGCGGCTCGCGGGGTGTCGAGCTCGCCTCGACGCAAAGAACCATGCCTTCATCCTTTGGGTGCAGAGGAACTTCCTTCCCCTGCTTTCTGCTGCTCTGACCGCTTCCTTCCGGGCAACTGTTCTTCTTCAGGATCACTTCCGGCAGTTGCCTCCTCAGTTTCTCCTTCTGAATCTGAATGCTCTCCACTGTCGGCCTCCCACTCGCGGATGCGTTCGTATGCAGCCTTGGCTTGGTCCCAGACTGCTGCTTGGAAGGGCCCGAGGTCGCTGACCTCTTTTAATGCTGCGTGGAATGCAGCAATTGCGTGCAGGTCGATGGTGTTATATCTTTTTCCCAATTCCTTTAGGGAGGAGTTGATTTTGCAGTATTTCGACACCATCTGGGTGACCTGAGCTTCCTGAATCGGCTCTGCCCAGCTATCAATTTCTGTTGTGTCTGCCTCAAAAGACAGCCAATTCTGCTTTACCTGTTCAAGGGTCAGAAATTCGCCATCCTTGACGAAGCTCGGGCACCCGTGCTCGGACAGAGTGTGAAAGGGGGCCAGGAAAATGTTCCTTTCATGTTCTAGTGCGTCCAGCGTCTTCCTGGCAGCCCTTATCTTCTCTGTCTTCTTGAAGTAAATATGCAAGGTTACCCTTGCATCTGCCCACTCTGAGGCAAGTTGGGACATAGGAGGAAATTGGAGGCCCTTGCGCTCAAACTGCTCAAGTCTCATAGCCAGGTCCAGCCATTGCCTCGCCTGGTGTTCGGCCTCCTCTACCACAGGCTTTCCCTGGGCAGATACTTCTTCGATCCTGGACACGAAATCCAGGACCGATAAGGACTTAACAAGGTTGGGCTTGCAACCCTGCAGCAGACTAGCCCGCATCTCCTTGACTTTGCTCTTTGAAAAGGCCGCCGCTTGTGATGTTTTCTCCGCAAGCTGCGACTGCGCCTGTTTCAGCGAATCCTGAAGCTGTGAAACCTGCTCCAGCGCCGCTCTTTTCTCCTCTGACAGCTGCTCGGCTGTCTGTTTCTGCGTTGCGGCCTCCTGCTGAGAGGCGGCCAGCTGGGCCTTAAGCTCCTCTATCTCCTGCTGCGCAGACCCCAGCTGCGCGGTGGCCCTAGCCAGGTCCTCCTCAAGCTGCCTTGTGTTATTCTGCAGCTGAAATAGCGCTTCCTGGGTCTCAAGATGCTTGACAAGGAGATTGTCTGTCCTACGACGAATACCATGGATTTCGTATTCCTCGTTGATATCATCAAAGCTTTTCTCCTTCCTTTGATGCTCGTAGTCCGCCTCGGTCATCTCCCGGAGAGGCTTCTTTACTTTCGGGATTAATTTCTCTGTTGTGAGCACTCTCCTGTCTAGGTCAAACTTGGTGCGTTTTACCGGGGCAGCTATCTCTTCGGCTCTCCTTCGTTTCACGCCCTGGAGAAAGGAGGCGGAGCATCCTGAGGCCTTTGCTGCCAAAGGCTGGTCATCAGCGCTCTGCAGTTCGCCCATGAAGTCCAGGTCCTCCAGCATTGGATCTTGCTGCGGCATTTTCCCTGCAAACAGCGACGCGGGAGGTATTCCAGAAGGAGTGGCCGCTTTTGAGGGCGACCGGGTCCTAGGGGAAGCGGGCGGCTGAGTGGATGGTGCTGGTAGGGTTTTAAACGGCTGGGGTGAGGAGCGCGGCGGTGAAGGAGCAGCTTCAGCACTGGCTGCGGGTGAGGGTTCTAGGGTTTGGCTCAGTGACTGGAAGGCGTTAGGATCCTGAGCAAACTGGTCAAAGGAATGTGGGCCGCTAGATGGCTGGGTAGCTTGGGAAGAGGAAGACGCGGCTACGGCTTGCCCTGATGAAATGGGAGATGGAGCTTTGGCAGGGCTGACTGGGACTTGGGGAAGAGGTGCAGTGGACGTACCTGCGGGCTCCGCCTGAGCCGCTGTTGGAGGGACGCTTGCAGCCCGAGTGTCTGCGTCTGATTCAGGGCTGTCCAAGGAGACAATCTCTGGCGCTGCTGCCCCCGTTTGTGCCGCGGCTGTCTGCTGTACTGGCTCCTTAGGCCGTTTGGCCCTTTCAACTCTCTTCCTCTTCTTCTCTTCTGGCGCTGTGGCTGGTCCGGAGGAAGGAGATAAGGTCGGGGCGGCAGGCGTTGACGTTCCCACGGTAAACTTGTACCTGGGTCTGGCTGGAAGGATGCCCGCCGTAGCCGGTCTGCTAGCTGGCAGCGCGGGCACTTTTTCTGCTTGAGAGGCCACCTCAGGGGTTGACTTCTCTGAACCTTGCGCCCTTTCGGGCACTGCCTCGGAAGATACAGGCTGCATCGGGCCCACTTGACTGCTCGTCGGAGTCGCGCTGGAAGTTGCCGGAGTTGACGATTGCTGGGACGGGGGCCTCCTTGTATACCTTTTCCTAGCGCCTCGGGGGACGCAATTTCGAAATTCGAAAGGCCGCCACGTGTCAGCGTACTGGTCATATAGAGCCGAAAATTCATCATCAACGGCCAGATTCCTCCGGTTGGATTTATCGTGTTGCGTGCGACACCTCATCTTCCAGCATTCAATGATTTTGTCTTTATGCCAGTTGAGGGGCGCCACCTTGGCGAGGAATTTCTTGAAGCCCGCAGATTCCAACCGGTGATCCGGGTTTCGCTCCGGATCGTACGCTACCTCCTCGCAGTAGAACTCATGCCATGGAGGCCATGATTGCATCTGTTCGATGTGCCATTCCAGGTCTGCGCCTGTCCTGTTTCCTCTTTCCTGCATGATCTCGGCTCGGGGACAGATGTGCGTGAATTTTCCCCTGACCCCAATTGGGTCGTACTTCCAGCGCTGCGGCAGCATTATTAGACCCATGTCAATGAGTTCCCGCTCGAGGTAGACGTGCTGTCCGATTTCGTACACTTGGGTATTCGCCCAGGTAATGGGATACTGAAATATATGGCCTTTCTTTTTGCCTTGGCCGAACTCTTCTTCAACATAGTCCATCTGCCGCGCAATTTCCATCCCGAACTGGTGGTCAGTGCAGAAGTAGGGCAGCAGGAACGGCTTCCCCTTGAATCCGTAGATTCTGACCATGATGCCCTGAGTCAGCCGGAAGGTGTCCCCGTACTCATTCTTCCTCAGGTATCTTGTCATGACTTCCGGCGGGCGGGATGCCTTACGGTTGAACAACCCCATGACCATGCACAGAAATTTAAGATTAAAATCATAGAACGAGCCTTTTCTGTACAGGATCTCGGTCCATTCGTACACGGGCAGCGGCTCTCCTTTTTCGTTTATTTTCTTCAAGTCAGGAACGTTCATCCGGTAGTGCATGTGATACAGGCACAGCCATGCGAGGAAGGAGCAAAACCGGAAATCCGTTGATTGCTTTTGTTGCAGCCTAACCAGACTTGAATGTATTGCATACGCCAACCAGTCCGCCTGATCGAAGAAAATAGGGCGCTTTCCACTCTTCTGCGTTGTAGAGTCGTAAAATTCTCCGTGCAGGAGACATTCTGCCAGCGCCAGCTGGTACGGCCGTACCACTTTGTCAGAGTCGCAGCCGAGGACCCACGCCAGGATGATGTAGATATATTTATTTTCAAATCTGTCCAGGGGTATGGGGCCAGTCGGCCACTGTCCGGCTGCCAGTGGGGTCTTCAGCTCCGAATCGAGAAATTCTCTCATCCGCTTTGTCTGCGTAAATCTGCCGGTCTGCTCATCCAGATTCACCCTTCTGACAATTGCGCCGGGCTCGTACTGAAGCCCCGGGGCGAACGCTGGCTGGACGCTCTCCCTGAAGAGTGTGAACAGCACCTTCCCCTTGTTGTCGCAGACTTGCCGGGCAGCTGGTTTGTAATATTCTACAATTGCTTCAATCAGCTCCGGGCACTGGTGGGTAGGAGGGCACAAGAACCAATATAGGTTTGATTTATATGCAGCCCCGACATGGTGCGAGGGCGAAACCTTGTCTGCCCACTTTGCGATATTCGGCCGCAGCTTGGTGAGGCTGATGGAGAAAGAGCCGTCCTTGTACCCGGCCAGGTGATTAACTGGTGGCGGCGGAATTTGCCCAACTACGCGCCTCTTTGTCCGGGTCTTTCTTTTCTGGTCCTGCGGCGCTTCGCTCTCATGAGCGCTTGACTCTGGTGATTCCTCAGCTTCGCGCCGCTCTTCGCTGGATTGCGCTTGTACGGGCGCTTTCCCCTTGTCCATCCTTTCTGAAACAGCAGAGGCGGGAATTACGGCTTCTGAATTGTCAGCTCTGCGTTTTGCAGTCTCGGAAGCAGTTTGATACTCTGAATTCTTTGAGTATGCCAGGGCCTTTTTCTAGGCAAAGACTGCAGCATTAATGGCGCGAGGGAGGGAGTTAGGGCGGTTAACTCGAAGTTGGTGGAGGCGTTATGATTTTTTGGCGGCTGTGCATGGGTTTATTTTTGAAAAGTGCACCCTAGTAGCCGTTGGTCCAAACGCACCTTGCTTTTTTAATGCATCGTTCTTGAAAGTTGTGCAATCATTAAACCCTCCTTGGACGTCGTGCCATTGCTGACGTCATCGCCGCCGTCTGGGCACACTTTACAAGGGAGAATTTTTGGCCCATTGACCCAACTTCGCCCTGTGCCGTACTGCGCCCTGGGCCCGCACTTAGAATTTTTTCGCGTTTTCCGTGGTGGGTTATTCGGGCTGCGTCCAAAATTCAGGGCGCACTCGGACTTCGCCCGAAAAATGGGCGCAATCCGACTTCGCCCAGATTTGCTTGCGTAGTCTGACACTTAGCCGTTTTCTTGCTGCCCGTGACAGATTACCCAGGGTGCGCCCGAGAATGGGAGCGCACTCGGACTTCGCCCCAAAAATGGGCGCAATCCGACTTCGCTCAGATTTGCTTGCGCAGTCTGATTTTGCACTTAGCTGTTTTTTCTTGCTTTTCCAAACTGCGCTCTCCAGACGGTGCGCAGCCCGACTTCGCTGCGAAGTCGGGTTGCGCACCCAGACTTAGTCATTTTTGCTCCTTTTTTCAGCTGCCTTCTTCCGAACTTCGCACTGTTCAAGGAGCGCTACCCGACTTCACTGCGAAGTCGGGGTTTGCCTTAAGTCTTACTTGGGCTCTTTGAAAAATTAAAAACTGAATGCTGAAATATATACATTCTGAAAACTAAAAATGCAGAAGGGAAATCTGTACAAGGAAGGACCCATTTGGGTGCCTTCAGTGGCGGTAAATTTTTAGGTGGAACCCATTGACGGGAATGGGGAGAAGTTGTCCCTCCATATCCCGGAGCACGAATGCATTAAACTGATTTACCCGGGCAATCTGATAGGGGCCCTCCCAGAGGGCATCAAATTTGCCGTGGTTGCCCGGCTTTGCCTTCAGCGAGTCCCACTTCAGCACCAGGTCCCCGATTTTGAAAACTCGGGCGGTGGCGCCTTTTGCAAACCAGCCTTGGGTTGCTTCAGCATGTTTGGTGAAGGCCTGGTATGCTTTCTCTCTGTCTTCCTCTAACTGCAGCAATTGGCACAGTCTGTCGTCCACCGGATCCCCGTTGCCTCTCTCTTCGTCCAACATCCAGAGAGCGGGAATTTCTATGTGGGTTGGCAGGACTGCCTCCTTGCCGTATACGAGCGCATAAGGGGATGTCTTAATGGACTTTTTGAATGATATCCTATCCGCCCACAGCGCCCGATCCAGGAGTAGGTGCCAAGTCCTCTTGTTCTTTTCTATTGTCTTTCTGATGATCTTCAGTAGGTTCTTGTTGGTGGACTCGGCAAGACCGTTCCCCTGCGGGTAGTAATTGGAAGACATTTTGTGATAAATGCCGTATTTGCCGGTGTACTCCGTGAGTACAGCGCTTGTGAACCCCGGACCATTGTCCGTCACTATTGACTCGGGGACCCCGAAGCGGGTAATGAGGCTCTCGAGGAACCTAATGACCGTCTCCTGGTCCGCATTCTTTGTGGGGATCGCCTCTGCCCACCGGGTGAAGTAGTCGGTGGCGGTAAGAATGAACTTGTGCCCTGCTGCAGAGTTCGGCGTAATAACCCCAATGAAGTCCAGACCCCATTGCTTGAAACGGAGTCTCGGCTTGGATCGGTTGAAGGGGCAAGGGTGCTTTCCTATTTCTGCCAGCAAATCTCTGACATTGATCACATTTTGTACAGATTGCGTGCGCGTCTGTAAAGAGAGTGGGCCAGTAGTACCCAGCTCTGATTATTTTCAAGGCCGTAGGCCTTGCAGAATGGTGACCCCCAGGCATCCCGGAGTGGAATTCTCCGAGGACCCTGGGCTGGTCGGTTTTCTTGACGCACCGCAACAGGATGCCGTCAATGTTTTTGAAGTAAAGCCCCTCGGGGCGAAGAGTGTATTTCAGTGCACCTAGCCGAAACCTCCTTCTTTGTGAGGCGTTCAGGTGGTCTGGACATCTCCCGGTGCAGAAATACTTCACCAGGTCATCTGTCCAGTCACTCTCCTCGGGTAAGGAGTTGGCTAGGTTGGTGGTTGTTGTCGGATCCTCCCACTTACAGGCAGATATCTCGGCTGCTGCGCTTCGGGCCAGCTCCTGGCACAAGGCTCGGCCTCTGATAAGCTTGGTTGGCCGCACTTCGATGTCGAACTCCTGGATTTTAGCAATCCATCCTGCTCTCTTGTGACCCGGCTCCCCTTGTATGATGAAGCTTCGGACGTCCGGGTGTATCACAAAGACGGTTGTCCGGCTCTGGGAGACGAAGTGCCTGAACTTTCGGAGAGACTTCATGACCGCGTGAACCTGCCGCTCTATAAAGTTGTACTTTTCTTCGTGCGGCTGAATCACTTGGCTCAAGAACGCTATGGGGCGCTCTTCGCCATCGTCTCCCTTTTGGGTCAGGACTGCGGCGTAACTCTCGGGTTCTCCCACCGCGTACAGGATGAAGTCCTTGGAGTAGTCCGGGTTTATCAACACCGGAGCTTGTGCAATGCGGGCCTTGATCTCCTCGAAGGCCTGCCTCCTCTCATCAGTCCATAAGAATTCAGCGTTCTTTTTCAACAGTTCGGCCATGGGCTTGATTACCTGTGCGAAGTCCGGTATGAACTTCCGCACGAAGTTGATTTGGCCGAAGAAGGACTGTAGCCCCTTCTTGTCAACTGGAGCGGGCAAACGGAGGAGGGCTTCTGCTCTATCAGGGTCCACGGCTAGGCCTTTCTCGGAGATGACATGCCCCAGCAGCTTACCTTCTTTTACCGCGAAGACAGATTTCTTCGGGTTTATGGAAATGCCGAATTCACGACATCTCTCAAATATTTGCCGCAAGTGGGGAACATGGTCCTCTCTCTTGTGAGAGAATACAGTCATGTCATCCAAGTAGATGACAATGATCTTGTTGAGCAGCTCTCGGAAGGCCAGGTCCATGGCTCTCTGGAATGTGGCGCCAGCATTGGATAGGCCGAAAGGCATGCGCTGATAGGCGAACGTTCCCCATTTGGTGGTGAACGCTGTCTTATGCTGGTCCTCATCCTTGACCCAGATCTGGTTGTACCCAGAAAAGCCATCTAGGAGGGAGAATCTTTGCGCTCCAGCAACTATGTGGAGGATCTGGTCAATCTGGGGAAGCGGATAATGGTCCTTGAGGGAGGCCTGATTCAGATTTCTGAAGTCTACACAGAGACGAATGTCTCCGTTCTTCTTCCTCACGGGAACCAAGTTCGCAACCCAGGATGAATGCTTGATGGGGTAGATGATCTTGGCTTCCAGCATCTTCAGGAGCTCGGCCTTCATCATGGCTTCGATCTTCGGATTTACAGCCCTCTGCTTCTGCCGGAATGGCTTGGCACCATCTTCTAGCTCAATGGTATGCTGGATTATATTTTTGTCATACCCCTTCAAGTCCTGGTAGCACCAGGCTACTATGTCAGGGAACTCTCGGCACAATGTTCTGATTTGCTCGAGTTCCTCTGTGGTGCAGTCTGTCCCGACCTTAATTGATTTTCCAGGTTCAAGCTCCAGGTCGGCGTACTGCTTCGGGTCTACTTTGATCCGGTGCGATATTGCTCTGTCATTTTGATCAAATAGACTCTCAAGTGTAATCAGTCCTTTTGGGACATGATTATTTTTTAGCTGTATCAACCCCTCATATTGCTCGTCATCAGGGTCTCTACCTTCGATTGAACACGCTTCGTTAACCAAAAATGTGACGATCTCCTCGTCACAATCAAACACCTGCCAGTGGGTGTCTTTATCGAGCACAGAAGGCACGTAGATGGTACGAACCGGCTTCGGCTTCTGGACAGTGTCATCAGCCGGAACGTACCTGGCTCCAACAGACGCCAGAATGTCGGCATGCTTGTTTTTCTCACGTGATATAGCCTTGACATTCAATGAGTCGAACGACTCCATCGGGTCCCCAGACCCGATTACGGTACGCCTTGAGGTAGTGCTTCTTGGAGGCGCACTTGTTCGTAATCTGGTTGCACACCAGCTCCGAATCGCCAAAGATCTGCAGGTGCTTAATCCCCAGCCTCTCCGCTTTTCGCAAACCCAAGCACAGGGCTTCGTACTCCGCCGCGTTGTTGGTACAGCTCCAGGCCAGCCTGTAGGTGTAGTCCTTCTGGATCCCGGTCGGAGAAACCAAAAGTACACCTGCACCGGCGCCATTTTTGCATCGTGCGCCGTCAAAGAAAAGCTTCCACAGCTTTTCTGGTGCAGGTCCCACTTCTCTTTTGGCCGACTTGTCAAGCCTCTCAGGCTGGATGACAGTGTAGCAGCCTTGCTCGGTCTCGATCACGGCGTTGAAGTCCCGCAAGGAGAATTCATCTTCTACTTGCAGCAGCTCAAGAGCTTGCTCCGTCATATCCACCACCACCAGTTCTTCCTCCGTCAGCTGAACCATGCAGTCCTGCGACTCTTCTCCGGGTATCTTCTCTACTAAGAAAGTGGAAGGCTTCTCGTTGTAGATCTTCAGTCTCCTTCCTTTGAAGGGCACTTCCATGTGTGAGTAGTCTAGAGACAGATACCCACCCAACTTTGCAGTGAACTCCCTGGAGAGACACATGCCGAAGTAGGGTTCCAAGTCGACAACCACGACCTCTTGAATGACCACGATGTCGAGAGCTTTGTGCAGCCGAATAGGGATGTCTTTAATGACACCGACTGTCTTGACAGGGGTGCCGTCCAGTTGCAGCACGCCTTGGCTGCTCCTTGTATACTCCATCCCGATCTCGTCGCAGACGGCTCTCGGCATTACGGTCGTGGAAGCACCAGAATCCACCATACAGTTGTGCACTATGTACCCTTGCATCCGTAATGACAGATAGAAGGGAGGTGGTCTGTTCTTCCCAGTGGCTGAGACTGTCAGGGGTTGCACCAGAACAGCAGGCTGTATCTGCTTGCCATTCTTCATGTTTTTCAGAGATTCCTGCAGCAGATCAACTTGGCCTGGGAGCAGAAGAGCATCATACATGCTGATTCTTGCGGGGGTCCTCTTCAGCTCGTCTACTATGCTGTAGCCCGAGGTGCTAGCTCCTTCCGCTTCTTTTGCCGGCTCGTACTTCGTCCGGTACTGCTGAGTGGCCTCAACTCTCTGTCTCTTGGTCAGAGACGGATATCTCAGCTTCTCCTGAGCTTGTTCTTTGGTTTCAGCTGGAGGCTGAGCAGCGGGAGCTTTAGCCGGGGGAGCTTTCGCTACGGGAGGCTTGACTGCGGGAGTCTTCTCTTTGGCTGTGTAAGGCCACAGCCTCTTGTCAGGTGGTAGCCCAGCAGGTTGCGCCTTATCTCTTCGGGCGTATACCTTCAAGGGCTTTGCAGCGGCTTCAACAGACTTTCTGTCTTCCTTGGCAGGAGGCGGCAACAGATCTTCCTCTGGGACGGCAAAGTTGCCTTCGTCGTCGAGGATCATGTAGAGTTCTTCGTCCTCTATGGCGCTGCCGGCCAAGGTCTGGAGGTAGTGTTGGTGCAGTGTGCAGTCATCCTCCGAATGCGGGTCATTGCACGTAGTGCACCAGTTGACCTGGTCAGAAGTACCAGGTTGGTCTTCGATGGCAGCATTTCTCGGAGGGGGCCGCCTTTGATCTCGCCGTTCTGGGGCTTGATCTTTTGTCAGTGCCGGGGGCGGATATGGCCTCCTTGGAACAAGGTCCATCTGGGCCTGTTTCTTCTTTAGAATGGTCATGTCGTTGGACATGGTGTGATATCCAGAGGCCAGAGCCCGTACCTCCTGGAGGATTTTATTCTGAATATCATTGTCAGGAGGCGGCAACTGAGGCTGGAGGAGGTAATGCAGCCAATGGAGGAGGTGTAGAATATTGTGCATACTGCGGGGGAGCTGGGAGTGCTGGATAATGCGGAGGAGGAGGAGGCGGATTAGGATAGTGAATTTGTGGTGGGCCGTAAGGGTTTACGACCGGCGTCGGATTCCATTGTTGCTGGGGTTGCTGTCCTGAAGTGGACGGCATTGCACCAGAAGCTGATGGGTACTGGGATTGAGGAAAGTCGGGGTAAATGGGCGGCTGTACCCTGTGCGGGAGTCTGCCTATGGAAATGATATCCATTTCAGCTTGCTGGGCAGCCTCGTACAGAGCAGGGAATGAGTCTATTCTGGCTATCTTCAGCAGCAGGCAAATATCTGAGTTGAAGGACCTCAGGTAGTAGTGTGCAGCCTGACCTGCTGAAGGTCGGAGTTCGCGAGGTACTCGTTTCCAAGACCTCGCAAACCTGATGTTGAAGTCCGACACCTCCTCTTGGGGGTGTCGCTGGATGCTTTGGAATTGATGCAACAAAGAAGAGGGATCAGCAGACTCGTTGCATCCTTTCACGAGCCTACCGGCCAATTGTCGCCACCCCGTGATAGATCCCTCTGGCAGTGATCTCCACCAGTAGAGAAGCTTTCCCCTTAGGGAAAGGGCCAGCAGACGGGTCTTCACACCTTCGTCAGTGATGGAATGTAGCGCAGCCAGGGCCAAAATGTCCTGGATGTGTTCGTACGCCGTCTTGCCGTAGCCGTCATACGTAGGGATAGACTTTAAGGCAGCGGGGGGCACAGCTTGTTGTCCGACTAGGGCCAAGGGCCCCGTAGAGTCCACCGCCGGGAAGAGGTCATCATCATTCTGCTGGGCAGCCATGTCTTCTTCTCCTCCGGTAGTGTACTCGGTGTCGGAACCGTCCGAGGATGTAGATTGCTCTTCAGCCTCGGCCTCTTCGATTTCAGTTTCGGGCTCTTCTTCGCGAGCTTGGTGATCAGCCAGCCTGACGCGCTCGCCTGGAGCGTCAATGTCAATTTCGTAAAAGTCAGGCGGGTTTCCCGGATTCCTTGCTCGCCACCTTCTTGTTTGCATGAAGGCGTTAGGACCGGTCTTTACGGACTCAGAGAGTATTCAGGTATTTGCAGAGTCGCCAGGTGCTCTGATTTTTAACAACAATGAAGCGAACACCCGTGCTTCGATTCTGTTTGGGGGTGGGAAACTACCATGTCCCACCGGGCGTGCCAGAGAAACTGTTGGTTACGAATCTGCCATGAGGAAAGGATTTGGTATAATGCGCCCCAGATTCGCCCACCAGATTGAAAGGCCGGAAGGAAGGAATGCCTTCCGTGCCAATCTCCGGAGAAGGCCGGCTTCCTGTGGGGTTTTAGTGTTTTAAGATAAGAGTGCAGGGAAAGAGATAAAAATGCGGAAAGAGAATCCAAATGTGATTGGAGTTGGGTGGGGGGAATAAGCAGCACGACAACGATCAATCACCACTACTAACAACATTCCTATACAAAACACACATTGAAACTACAGCTATCATGCATCCTATGTATCCTCTATCTATGCATTCCAGGAATACTTAATCATCAAATACTGGAGTCCAGAGTTCAGTACAACAGTAAGCAATGAAATAAGAAACATGAGGCAGAAATGACAAGGAGAGGCAGCATACAAAATGAAGACAGTAAGCAGAGCCAAGTATGTATCTTGTATTTAGAGGCAAACGCACAGCTACAATGGTTCCCTAGCAGTATATTCCCCTTCCACCCTTTACAATGAAAATGTGGTGGCTATTTATAGCCCCAGTTCCCCCCGATTACAATCACGGGCACAAAGTCCCAGACTAGACATTAGCTGACAAAAGCGGCAGAGGAGCTGCTGATGCTGACTTCTGTCGGCGAGGACTGTACCTGCAACATGGTCTCCCTGAAAGCTGTACAGCTACGTGGCAGCGCGTTGGGTGGAACTTCAAATCAGCGGGAATGCGGGTAGTTGTGGCAGATGGCACTTCACATCAGCTTTAATGGTGGCAGTTGGCGTAGATAGTGCGGTCCATGCTTGTCCTTTTCCCGGTCATGTCTTGGCTCGAATCCCGAGGTTGGACACTTGTCGGATGTTGATGAGTGACACATGGCTGCCTTGAAAGGCAGTTTATCCAACTTCGCCCAGGATCAGAGCGCTGTCGGGTTGCGCAGGTGGAAAACAGCGCAGTTGGGGAGGCCTCCGTGCCTTAGTCAATTTTTGGGCTTGCTTGCCCAACTGCGCACCGGTCAGAGGGCGCAGCCCGACTTCGCTGCGAAGTCGGGTTGCGCACCGGCACTTTGCTGTCTTCTCCGCTGTTCGGACTGCGCACCAAGAGGGGGGCGCACCCCGACTTCGCTGCGAAGTCGGGTTGCGCCCAACACTTAGCTGATTTTCTGCCACACTGCTTCCCAAGTGCGCCCAGGAAGAAGGGCGCACCCCGACTTCGCTGCGAAGTCGGGTTGCGCCCTGACACTTAGTCAAATTTCGCCTGTTTCTGTCTGCTTGCGCACTTCGCATTCCCTACTGCGCTCCAACTGGAGGGCGCACTCCGACTTCGCTGCGAAGTCGGGTTGCGCCCTGACACTTAGAAATTTTCAGGGAACACTTGCTGGAAACTTTACTGGGGGAAGTTCAAGGGGAAGAGGGAGGAATGAAACTGCAAGGAAGAGGGAGAAAGGGAGAAATGAAGAAAGGGAAAAAAGGAGGAGGGAAGGAAAAGAGCAGCTCACTTACAGAAACTGAAAACATGGCACCCCGTGCAAAATGTGGCAACAAGTACATAGTGGCCTTAGTGTTTATCGTAACCCTGTTGATGATCCTTGGCTCCGAAGTGGTGCTCTTCAGGGCATATACTCTCTGGAGGCAATGCTTCGAAACCCCAATTAAGAACAAGAAAGGGGTGAGGTGGGATAAGAGTGCAATGGTGAAGGTCTCCGACGAGTCGGGGACGATTCCAGAGTGGTCCTTCCAAGGGCTTATGAAACTGGTGGAGGCCAACAAGAAGAGATACGTTGACAAGCATGGATACGATTTCATCGATGCCAATTATCAATAAGTGCAGGCCTCCCAAGTGGAGTAAGATCCTGGTGGTCAAGAACGATCTCCCTCATTACGATTGGATCTTCTAGAACAATGTGGATTCACTAGTGACAAATCCAAACATTGCTCTAGAACATGTTTTGTATTCAATCATGGGGGATACGGACTACCAAAACATGCTTGATTTTATTGTGACAAAGGATGTCACAGGTGTCAATGCAGGGATGTTATTTTTTTGTAATTTTGAGTGGATAAGGATGTGTTTGGATCATTGGCGGAACCAAACTGACAATCCGTCCATTTGGCCATAGTAAAATCGATGCCTTCTACTTAAACACCAGCTAGCTTGGCCAAGTTCTACAATGTGTGAAGAGTCTAGTTATGCATTGTTGAGGAAATAGGTAGAGCTAGAGAGTGGAGGTGATTGGGCACCTCGCCAAGTCCATGGCCCTTGGGGCAGTCCTACTCCTCCAGAGTGCCCATGGGACGCACAATTTTTTGTATCCTGTGGTGGATGAAGAGGATCTCGAGGGGTTCGAACTCATGTCAACTGTTAATATGCCCATTGTTTATCTCGTAGTGTTTACTATAAACAATGCTCAAGGAAACACACTATAATTATTATTTTGCTTAAAAAAAGCTTTTATTTCAGTAAGAGGGGATAGTAAATTTTTATGTAAAAGGTGCATTTTTGGCAGTGATCGACACCTTAAAAATTTTCAAAGCCAAGGGAGCTGGGTGAGATGAAGGGAAAAGCCAAGGGAAAGGCTAGGCCACGAATCAAGAGCCAAGAGCTAGAGCCAGAGCCAGAGCAAGAGTCAGGAGCTGGAGTCCAAACCCCAATCCAAGTCCAAGCTGCTAGAACCAGAAATGTATTATTTCATAAGGGGTGATTACCAAACAATGTAATAAGGGGGGATGCTAGGAAATTATTACATTATTTAGTAATACACCTCACTTAGTAGGATTATAGTTATAACCATCTAATATGGTTATAACCTCCTTGATGTATTTAAAAATTCAAATACCCTAGTGTTGTAGGTGAGTTGGAGAGGAGAGGGCAATCCTCCAAGGGAGGTCCCAGGTTCGAATCTCCACCCTACCAAAAAGTTGAATCGAGTACCCAAAATACAATTGATAATGTTGGTGCGGGCAGGGCCGGGCGCGACTCCCGGGTGACTTTAACGGTGTAGAACCCCCTGGTCGTGGTCTCTCAGATCAAGGCGGCCCCGCAAGGGGTTTTTTGCTTTAAAAAAAAAAAAAGTATTTAAAAATTCAAATATTAATTGAATAACTTGGATTAATATCCCAACAATTTATAATTGAACATGTAGCCACGAAATGGACTACACACAATGTACCTCGGTGACAATTACAAGGTGGTTATGTTATCCTGTTTACTAAAACTAGACAAGAAGTGAGGTGCCTTGGCTACTAGTCACTCTGGTGAGTAGGGTGCCCTAGTGAGCGAATCATCTCAACGAGCAGGTTGCTCTAGTGAGTGAGTTGATTTGGTGAGTGGGTTGCTCCAATGAGCGAGGTGCTTGGGGAGTGGGTTGCTTTGAAGAGCGAGCCACCCGGGAAGTGAGGTCGCTTTGAAGAGTAGGGTGCTTGGGAGCGAGGTCGCTTGGAGAGCAAGGGTGCTTAGCTAGTGGGTTGCTCTAGTGAGTGGGGCTCCTTCTTCTAAAGTATTAGCCAATTCTTGTTGATTTCTACCTTGCTTTGTCTTCTACCTTTAGCTTGTGCGACAGACCTTCGCTCGGAGAGCGAGATCTCTCTAGAGAGTGGGGAGCTCATAGAGCAAGGATGCTCAACGAGTAGGCCGCTTTGGTGAGTGGGCTTCCTTCTTCCAAACATGTAGCCAAATCTTGTTGATTTCTTCCTTGCTTTGTCTTCTGCCTCAACTTGTCCAATGGACCTCCGTTGAGAGCATGGACTACAATTCTGGTGACTCAGAGGGACGTCAATCTTGATTAAAGGAAGATCCCAGATTATGCATTATTCGTAGGCACAAAGTCAAAATTGAGGTAGTCATGCAACAAAACTAATGCTTCTTGGAAAAGAGTATTAGCCCTTACAACGACTTGTGGACTAATGAGGGTAAGAATACTGGTGACCTTCAAAGTAAGGTTTTTGCCCTTATTAGAGGTGAGATGGGCGCAACATAAAAAATGAATTGATTTGAGAAGTATAAAAGAAATGGAATAAGGGGGGAAGAGAAAATAGTGATAGTAGAAGAAACACACCTATTAAAAAAAAAGAGGTGTGTAATGTCCCCTTCCTAAGCAGATGTCTAGGACATGGAGATTAGCCTATTCACGGGACTCCCGTAGGCTAATGGTGGTGTTTAGGGAGTTCATTGGGTTGGTGGAGCCGTTCAGTTGCTGCAAGCTGTCAGTTGCCATTTCCGAGGCAGTTTCGGATGAGTTATGCCTTACTATTTTTAGTAAGTACGTTTCTAGTGCACCGACTTGATCTGCAGTTGTGATGAGATGTTTTTTTTTTTCCAGTCCGGGTGACCGTTTCGCTTTCAGTCGGTGAATTTAATTCATGAGGCCTATATTATTTTATTTTAACGATATGGCGTTTAAAGTTAAATTTATTATTTAACTTTATAACGTTTGCTTTATGGTTATGTTTTAAATGGGGCCAAGAGACATAAAGTGGGCCTAAGTCACTTAAGTATTATTTAATATTTTATAAAGTGACTTCATAAAAATAAAGTGGGCGCCCAACCTTGAAAAAGGTAAAACGAAATATTAAATGCAAAATTTTATTTAAAGAGGGCAAAAGTGGGTGTGGGATTTGAAGGAGATATAAAAGAAGTTTTTTGGCTCATTTTATTTTTTTATGCTATGTTGATTTGAGAACAAGTATTTGAGGAGAAAGACTTGCAACAGTTTGTGAGCAGGGATTTCGAGCTTTTTGGGGACGAAAACCTCCAGAAAGAACATTGTCTTCGGGTGTGGAAGATCACCCTTGGATGATTTTGGCATTCTCATTCAGGGAATGCATTTGTGCATCAAGAGAGCAGATTTTCATTGTGTTGCAGAGTGCTTTTGGGACTGTTAGTGATCATTAATGTTGTTGTTCATTTTCAGAGCTAGTCGTACCATTATTGCAGGAGTTTGAATCATTTTTGAGGAGACTGAAGTTAGGGTTTCATGCAAATATCTGGTCGACCTCTGTGAACACTGATTTCAGCGCTCAAAGACTCCATTTTCCAGACATTTGAAGCAATTTTGAGGGCACTTCTTGCAGGCCGTACCAAATCAGACCTGGCCGTACCATCTAGAGAGGCACGTGTGAGCTGAAAAGTGAATCGCTGCCTTTTTAGGCTGTCCTTCTGCTTGATTTTGGGTGCCTAGGGTTTGTGGACAGATTGGAATCTGAATCTGTCGAGTGGATTGATGGTAGCAACAAAAAGTTCTCGAAACTCTCGAGTTGCAGAAACTATGGTAAAAATGCAGTTTTTGAAATCTGAAACTGTGCACCATATTTTTTCCCTTATGCTGAAATGGGTCTTTTGTGGAATCTGTATCTGTTGAGTGGATTGATGGCAGCGACAAAAACTTCTCGAAACCCTTGGGTTGCAGAAAATTTCAGCACAAACACTGGTTTTGAAATTTAAAACCATGCACTATATTGTTCTCCCTTGTGCTTAAATGGGTCTTTTGTAGAATATGAATCTGATGTGCAAAGTGATGGCTACGGAAGAACCCTCATGAATGAAGTTGGGAGCCCTTGCACAATGAAAAGTTAAAAATGAATTCGGAAATTCACTTTACTCTCTTTTATAGTTATTGGCACATTTTACATTTTTATTTTTTTAATTTAAATTGCTTTTTTTGGAGGGGAGGAAAAAAATGTTGATAAAAAAACGGATTCACAAAGGAGGGGGATGTTGAATGTCCCAATCTAGGATTTTCACTCGAACAATTTTTCCCCTTATTTTTTTAATAAGGGTAAAGCGGGCCCCATACTAATAGACCAAGTGGTCCCAACTATGGAACAAAATAGGATACAATTGGAAACAAGGAAGGGACATAGTGAAATCATGCAATAGATTCAGAAGATGACTGTTCAGCAAGTGAAGCAATAAGGTCTAACGAATAAAGCTATCCTCATCGAGCAGCTTAAGATCATCCCTTATAATATAAGTAGATTGGAGAGCTGTGAGGAGAACCTTTCCAAGTTACAAGAGGCTATTGGTGAGGCAAAAAAGAAGATAACCAAACGATTGAAAAGAGACTGCCAGACTGACCTGGTGAAAGGTTAGATGTGTTTGACAAACTAGATCTAGGTGGGATTTGTGTTGAAGAAGTGCTTGTAGGAAACATTCATGCTACCAACATAGTAATGGGTTCCAAAAAGTGGATTGTTAGTGAGGTTATTTACATCAACAAGTACACCGTAAAGAAGGTTTGTGTGTGTTAGTGTAGGGCCAATGTTTGACCAAGTTTGGTTTCCTAAGGTGGATGAGTAACTCATTTGCTAGGAAAACCAATTTTTGGGGGCATATGATTTTGACTGATAAGGTTAGCCATTGGGCTTTTGCCTTTTGAGGAAACGAGATTAGACACTAGAATCTCCTCAATCTCGTTGTCTAGATGTACCCACATGACGGTTTGTTCTTTTCTTCGCCGTTTGGCTTTTCTTTGGTGTTCCGCAACTATCTCCTTAGATTGCTGTTTTTTCTTGTTTTCGTGCCCTTGAGTGCATATTTATAAGCTTCTGCATATGGACCTGCATGGACAAAGTTTTAGAGTCAAACTTTGCAAAATTTTGAAAATTTTTCTATAAAGTGATTCACCTGCAAATTGGAGCGATTCACTTGCAAAATCAGATGATCTGCTTGCAATTTCAGGTGATTTGTTAGCAGTTTCTAAACTTTGAAAACTTCGAAGTTGAAAGGGTCCGAATGAATTGCTCTCCCAGAAAGGAGTTAGGAAGAATCTTGTCTTTCTTAGTGAATCACCTTGTAGATTTTGTCAGATTTGACTTGGTGAGATTTTACTGTTTTTGGAGCAAATTCCTCGCTGAACTGAGCTAATCGCTGGTGGACATAGTGCTTGGCAACATTTCAAGATTTGCCTTAAATGCTTTCTACCCATGGCAGATGCAAAAGCAAGGTCATATTTTAAGGTTTGATGATGTTTTGATGCTATTCGTGTTGTCTTTGCAAAAAATTCAAAACTCTAAAGTTTGTGCCATAGTCACCATTCACAAAGCACCTGCAAAAATTGAGCACAAATAACAAAAGTGATGAATTTTTAAGGTCAACTTGAGACTGGTCTTGATAAATCAAGTCCTTGGCCTCGATGAGTCGCTTTGGATTCAATTTGTGAAAATGCAGGAAATTTGGAGCGAATTGCTTGCAAAATCGGAGTTAGACAATTTTCAGGCAATTGGATAAGAATAGAGCAAATCGCTCCAATATTGGAATGAATCGATTCCTGTAATTGGACTTTGCAAATACTAAGCCAATCGCTTCATCCGTGATGAATGTAAATTTGGTGCAAAAATAGAGGAATTTTAGCAAAATTGGGAAAAATTGATGGATAATAAGGGTGAGTCCTACAAAGCATGCCAAAAACTATGTTGAACTGGGGAATTGTCCTGACTTCTATTTTAATGATGTCTCCCAATTCTAGCTTGAACAAAGTTGGAAGGGAGTGCCGATGGCTCCTCCAAACCTTCGGATTGAGATCGGCTCCCCGCGATCCCTACGGAATACTCTTACGCTATTCTACACTAACTACGTCAAAGTGCAAAAAATAAACCTTCATAAAAATTTAAGGGTGTGAGTGATTCAAATAAATACAAGTTTAACCATAGCAAGGAAATGTACGTGATCAATCAACAAATAAGAATGCGAATAACATCAATATTCTCCAATTCATTGAGTATGAAATTGCTAAGCGAATGACAAGTTGGGCAAAAGGGCAATGTCGCAATAGACCTACACTTAGCAAACCAGCACGGTGATGTCACTTACGGATTGCATAAGGACTCCCCAATTTCTCAACAATATCATGAGATCAAAGCACAA
>JAQPPZ010015935.1:0-63170 GCA_028583015.1 Wollemia nobilis
ATAAGCCTATTGAAACCATTAATTTCAAAGCTAGTTGAAATTTAAACACAAATTCAGAATGAGAATTAAGGTGATTTCTATTCAACATAACTTATACAATAATCAATAATCCATACATACTTGATAACAACACCAGTGAGACAGAAAAAAGAATGAGTAGTCTTTATTTGATTTCATAAGTCTATGTACATTGCCTTGTAAACATCCAAGAGTTGAGCATTTTTTTGGGTCACTCATCCTATATATCTTTTACATAACAAAAAAATTAAAATTTGTTATAGCAATATACCTATAGGTTCATTCTAGTAAATAGGTAGTTAAGAGAGTATGGGATCTTCAACTACATATGGTTGGGATCTTCTTGTTATTGTATGTCTACCTTTATCTTCTTGGATACCTGTTTTCCACCTCTTTTATTTTGGTTTGTCGGTCCATAAAATCTTTTTCTTGGAAGTGGCTTGTGGGCACCAAAATATCACGATATTGAAACATTTTCTTTGACTTGGCTCCTGAGCTTCAAAATATCATGAAATCGTGATGTTTTTCATGAATTGGCTCCTGAGATCCAAAATGTCATGAGATCGCGACGTTTTTCATGACTTGAATTCTGAGCTCCAGAATATCGTGAAATACCGATGTTTTTCATGACTTGGATTTTGAGCTCCAAAATATCGCGAGACCGTGATGTTTTTCATGACTTGGCTCCTGAGCTCCAAATTTTTGCGAAATCATGACATTTTTCATGACTTGGCTTCTAAGCTCCAAAATATCATGAGATTGTGATGTTTTTCCTGGCTTGGCTTCTAAGATCCAAAATATCGTAAAATTGGCTCCTGAGCTCCAAAATGTCATGAAATCATGATGTTTTCTTTGACTTGGCTCCTAAGCTCCAAAATGTCATAAAATCGTGATGTTTTCTTTGAATTGGCTCTTGAGCTCCAAAATATCATGAGATCATGACGTTTTCTCTGACCTATCTCTTGAGCTCTAAAATATCATGAGATCACGATGTTTTTTTTATAGTTAGTGAAATTTGATAAGACCTCTCTTTACTCTCCTTCATGTAGTCATTTTGACCTACATGTCCCCTTGTTTAGCTTAATAGGGGATGTTGGAATATGTGGTGGTTATGCTTGTCTTGAGTCCACGGTTAACTTTTATACTTGTATTAATCATATTTACCCTTTAGGACCATATAAACCTTGAAAAAATTCTTTTATAATGTTTTATAATATTTTATTCTAAAAGGTTGGTATGATAACCTTGACCTAAATGTAACTTGTATTTAGGTCTAAATACTCCTTCATTCTAACCATTTTAGCCATCAGTTGGAGTGTAATTTAATTTATATTTAATGAGCTTATTTTGTGTCCATGGACACCCCTAATATATTATATGTTCTTTTTTTGTTCTATATATTTTCAAGCCATGTTGTGTAATGTTTGATTCCACTTATTTTGGAAACTACTATGAAATCTAACAATTTATAAATATGGAGGGAAAAATAAAAATAGATTTGACTAGGATAAAATGTAATCAACAAAATCTATCTCCTACTTAGAATCCTTATGGTTTGGTATGTCTCTTAGGTTAGAAATCCTAATTGTATAAGTTAGGGGTTTAATGGATCGGTCGAATACTTTATAAAAGTAGGATACAAGATCCTTCTTGAAGATCACCTCAAGGAAGGGACTAAAAATTTATGGGGGAGTTTGTGGCATACAAAAGAATGTCCTTACACTAGATTAATTCTTGTCCCAAGTTAACATAAGGAACCATGGTTTTGGAGGACCAAGTATAGGTGTCTTAATCCACCAAGAAACAAAAAGTTACTTGTTACTTTTGTAACCCTTTATAACTACTTTATGGAAACTTTGGCAAGCTTCTTTTTGGTGGACCAAGATTTATTCAAAATTAAATCAACCATTTTTTGGTTGCTCAAGTTCTTTCGAGTGACAAAGTCAAATATCATGACCCGCCTTTGGCTAACATTTTATTTTGAAGGATTTATGTTTTGTTATATGGCTTATGGATGAAATTATGGACTATTTCAGCTTTAATATGCAAAAAAAAACTTATTTCTTATTAAAAGTGAGATGTGGATCTTATTGTGGGATTGAGGATAATTCCATGCTTGGTTTTGAGATATATGCTTTTTATGTGAGAATATGATACTGCTAATGAAAAGTGCACTTTTGTAGGAACAGGTTCCTTCATGGTGGTAGAAAGAGTTAACCATCGAGAAAATAATACCTTGGGGAAATGATGTGATGGGTTATATTATCAGAATACATGGGTGGTAACATGTATGAATACCCCTTTCATGAAGATGCATATCATAATTTGCATAAGTTTCATTTGTGTGTTCCATAATGGTTATCTTATTAGTTGCTAGAGCAATATTGTATGGATAATGGATGTTTGATTTCCTTTATTTATGGTTTTATTTCAAAAAGGAAATATCATATAATAAATATGTTTTGTTGATATTATTATCATAGTGAATAACAAGGAAAGGGAACTGAAGATAAAAGAGATAGTTTAGAAACGATTTTCCATTATGTTTTTGAATGCACATTGCACATGGTTAACTTGCAAACTTATTGCATTAATGAAAGAAAACATGGATTCTGGTAAGAGATAGTGTTGCATTGAATTTTAGTGTGGAGTTGGATTCCTTGGTTATATTCCAACCAAGTGGGTTGTTAATGGAAATGAAGGGAATTTAAGGTGGGAGGACAAGAACCAGATTGTGTAGAATGACAAAGGGGAGTTTTTCCAGGAGGAAGCATTGGCGAGTTCGAAGTAGAGAAGTTTGGAGGAAAGCGAACCGGGTTTGATCAGTGAAAGAGTGTGGAGAACTCATCATTATTTCCTAGTAAGTAAATGAAACACTTATACTTCTTCTGCATTAAATCTATGGAATTGCTATGTTCAAAAGGATGCTTGTATGAGAAAAAAGACACCAGTTTTTAATATGGATATTTATGAAACCTTTGATTAGGAGATTTGTAGTTGGTTTTAGCAAATACAAGAGGGAAACTGTGAATAATTTAGTTTTATATTTAGAACAATGGTGTGAAAATGTACTCAGACGAACACCCATGCATTATAGGTTGGTAAAAAACTATTATAGTGTTGTTGTGTTCTTTCGAAAAACCATGGAGTTTATCTATGTTGTATTTTCATTACCATTAGAGGCTTGATGACGTAGAGATATGTAGTTTATCAAGCAGTTGTTGTTGAAAGCTTAAAGAGTTTTAGTTAGAATGTAATCTATGTGTTTCGAAAGGTGTGTGAATGACTGTTTATCTCACCTTAGTTACCTATAGTGGGATAGCGGGTCCTAGCAATGGGAGCAATAGAAGTATAAGGAGATTGTTCTATGATGTTGTTATTTTTTGGATGATAGTCATGAATGGATTGTTAATGAATAGACAAGTCATGTTATTGCTATGCTTTAGGAAGTGAATGATTTCTTCTACATTGATAAGCAATTAGGATTGATGATAGTCTTAGTGTATTATATGGTGGCATGATGTCTTTTTAGGAAATGGTAGGATTTTTGTGTAATGTAAAGGAAAATATCAAATGGGTATTGTGCTTAATTTTATTCAAACTGTGTTGTTTAAAAGAATGCATATATAGAATTTTACTTTATTTTTGTCGTTGATGGAATTTAAAAAAAAGGGGTACAAATTGAATTGAAATAGTGATGTTTGTATTCCTTTTTGAATGATTAAAATATGGGAAATTCAACTAGAATAAATGGTAGTTGAGATTTAAGATGGATGCAAATTGGTGAGCATTCCAAATGGAAGTCATCTCTGATCTCCATCTGAGGCAATTTCTTTCTCGATGGGAAATCTCAAAATACTATTGAAGTGATCCTTGGTGCGTTGGAAATAACTATTGACTCTGGTGCAAGCTATGCCTAACTGTTGGGGTTCCTCAGACTGAAAGTGACATGGAGGTAAGAATGACTATGGAGGAAATCCAATCCTAATGATAGAGTTCTATTCGTTCGTGATCGCCAACTGAGTGTGGAACTAAAGCTTTATCTTATAGTTTTGTGAAGGTGGCTAATGAATACCGACCTTGTTATAATGTAGAGGGGAAATCCTTTTGGAATTGATTCTCTTGGTTAAAAAAACGTCCTGGAATGTAATAGTTCCAGCGCTAATCATATTAATAATCTGTAATCTTGTTGTGACTGAATAAAAGATATGTGTTATGAACGAAAAACTATACATTTGATATTGTTAGACATTTTTCTTGTATGAAGTGGATTTATGCTTTGTATGGATTGAGATATTATAAGTGTTGAATGTTTTAGGGTATTTGTAGGTGTTTACCGATGAGTGTCTATCATTATTGTAAAACCATAAGTTTTATTTCATTGAAGTGTTGTTTTGGGTTCATTGTTTATAATAATATTTAAAACGGATATTGTTTTATAACCTTACCTCGTAAAGAAAGAAGGGTTTTAGAATCGTGTGGTCGTGTGTCACCGCTTACCGTGAGTAATAATTCTTCAATATTAGAACTTGAGAGTTATTCGGACGGTTGACCTTATCGACTTATCAACATAAAGAAAAATGAAACTTCTTTAGAGATGGAAAAAGAGAAGTCTAGGAAAGTTATTTAAGTATTCCAAATTTATCCTTGGGTACTTATTTTAGTTAATAAAATAAAGTTTTGATGAGTAAAGATTAGTGGGAAATAATTACCTCTTATATAGACATGTGTTATAGATCACTTTGAAAGAGGAATGGGTAAAGCCTTAGAAATCGGTATAATACTCCTACACTAAAGGAATTGTGTAGTGAGTAACGTTGACACATGTCCTAAAGAGCTCTTACGCTAATAGAATTGTGAAGAGATTTAAGACTAGTGTCCAAAGAACTCTTACACTAATAGACTTGTGAAGAGATTAAAGACTAGTGTCCAAAGAAATCTTACACTAATAAACTTGTGAAGAGATTAAAGACTAGTGTCCAAAGAACTCTTATACTAATAGACTTGTAAAGAGAATAAAGACTAGTGTCCAAAAGAACTCTTTCACTAAAGGATTTGTGGAAAGGGGAGGAGCTAGAGATCCTGGATCTCTTACACTAAAGGACTTGTGTAAAGGGTAATGACTAAGGTGCATCTTTCGAAGGAATGAAAGATGAGACCAACTAACTTGTAGTGAGTGCATGGCGGTTGTTAATATATATAACAGAGGGTTCGACCTAGATTTTTTTTTAGTTGGAATTCGGGTAGTTATATCAAAGGCCTAAGACTTCTACATAAATTGGGCCCACACTTAATCAAATGAAATGTTGTATAAAATATAATCATTGGATTTTCCAAGGTTGTCAACAACAACTTAGCCAAGTGTGGGGTATGTAATAGAGAACCTAAAAGAAACATATCAACAATGATTGATAAAAATCTAAGCTAATTCTTGGGATAAATTTAATATTTTGAATAGATTAAAATTATTATGAGTTCTACCCTCCCATGATTTGTTAATAAAAAATCCTATAAATGGATTAGATTTTCACAATAAAAAGAAGACTAATGAGTGATTGTTGATAAAACTATTATGAGACATAATTCACCTTGCAAGACTAATGAGTGATTGGTGATAAAACTATTATGAGACATAATTCACCTTGCAAGAAAGATAAAAACTAATAAGAAAAGTTATTACTATTAATAAGAAATTATGAACATGCTTATAATTATACACTAAACTTATTTTATGTAAATAAATCTTTAATATATCTTATGGTTAATTTTTAAATTTTTAAAAAACATTAATAAAAGCTTAAAATAACAATTTTTTTTAACTACGGAAGGATCAACCTAAGAGTGAAAGTGTTAAAAGTTTAAATTGAAGTAAAGTAAGATACGGAAGTCAGTAAAGTAATAATCGAATCTTGTGAGCTTGTCCACTATGAGGGAAAAAAAAGATAGTGGGGTCCACTTTAAAAGTAAAGGTCGTAAAAATCAACTTGTCCGTGTTGGCCACGTCGTCATCTCAATCTAACATATTCAACCGCGTATTAAAAATCTAAATATTCAAATTATAGACACGTATGAACTAGAAGCACTACCTTACCTGGATGTGACATTTATATTTGTTGTAATGTCATTTGGCATCATATAATGTTAAATAAGTTAGATTTTGATTATTAAAAACTATTATTAATTAATTATTTAAATTTAACTTTTAATATAATTTAAATATTATATTTAATGAAGTATAAAAGATGGGATCTTTCATTAAAACTTGTTAAAATTTATTGAAAAAATATTATACTAAAAAAAACTTATATATTAAATTTAGGGTGATGGATTGGCTAGAATTTTTTTCCATATTTATTTTTATTATTTTGTTTTTAAGTTTTGTTTTAATGGATCACCATATATTTTATTCTATAGTAAGGTGAAGACAATTCAATTGAGGTCATGTACTTCGTACTTACATCTATATTGGATCCTTATGCTTGTGCTTACATATATTGGATCCTTATGCTTGTAGAGACATACACCTTTATGCTTAAAAGACTTAAACTTTATCTTTTTTCATACAAGATGATAAATCATAACCACCTAAGCTCAACTTAGTGGGTTAATTTGTTTTAATTTTTTATATATTTTTTGGTTACATAGGAGAGTTGGTCACAACCACACTATTCTTAGTAACTGACAAGTGTAGGGTTCAAACCACAGGGGCTGCTTCCACCAAACCTTTTTAGATTTTTATATTAGCAATCAAACTCAAAGGGACCACTTGTGACAATTGAATACATTGGATTTTGTTTTCCTCTTCTTCCTTCAACAATGCTTTGGCAATGCCTTTAGTATAATTAATGAAAAGATCAAGAGATAATGGTCATCCTTATGAATTCTATGGATGATTAAAAGTATTTGGCTGAGAATCCATCAATAAAAATAGAATATTTTACAATATTATAAAGTTATCTAATATATTCACATCAACCATGATCAAAATTAAATTCTATAATAATAACATTTAAAGAAACTCCTTCAAACCTTGTCATATGCTTTGTTCATATCTAATTTTACAATTATAGTTAGTTTTTTATGGATTGAAGTGAATATATGGTCTCTTTAGAAATAACTATACTCTCACAAAATTTTTAACATATAGAAAACCATTTTGTTCCTCCATGATAACAAAATCTAGAATAACCTTCAATTTATTTTCCATAATGTTTAAAATTATCTTAAAAATCATGTTATGAAGGATTCAACAATCAAAATATTTTGTCTCAATTTTTTTGGGAACCAATGTGATAAAAGTAGCATTGATCTCACTTATTCTAGATTTTTTTTTTTCTAGCCCTTTTAACTGTAGCAATCATATCAATCTTCTACCAAAAAATTTCAAAGAAAAGCATAGGAAATCCATCAAATCCTAACATATTTTAAGGATGAAAAAAAAAATTGCCTCCTATAGTTTCTCCATAAATATTTTCATCACCAATATTTTATTATATCTTTATGTCATAATTGATGAAATGCTTTGTAATTTCTTGTCATATTCTTTGTATTTTTTTAAAATATATTTGAAATAATTGAATGCTTCTTACCTTCTATTTGGGGTTGAAATATTTATGGATAATAAAAGGACCAATATGTTTTGTTAGTAGTATGGAAAAAGTTTAGACTTTTGTCATCCTTGTTAATCCATCTCTCTTAAAATTTTTAGGCCTAATATAACTCTTCCATTTGTAATGTGTTCTCATGATTGGCAAACAGTTTTTCTAAACATAAATATGATAACCTATTTTATTATTTCCACTATATCTTATAAATCCTAGAGCTTGAACTTAGTTTCATCCTTTCTCTTAAATATGTTACCAAAATATTTGATCTTCCAAATATTTGTTAGCCCCTTTAAATATTTTATTTTTTGAATGGAATTGTACACATGATCCTTCAAACATTGCTTAATACCAACACAACATAATCATTTGGAAGAAGAAGGTAAAGAAGACACATACTTTGAAAAAGACTTTGGATGACATTATTAGGAAGGTCACATCTCAATAGAATTGGTTTATCATCTAATCCTCCTTCCAATATAATATATAAAGAGATTGTACACTCGTATTTATCTCTAACTACCGAGCAACAAAATCTTTTCCATTATTTTTGTCATTTAAGATTTTCTAATATGCCTATTATATTGAATGTATTTTGATAGTTATAAGAAATAAAATTCTAAAATTCATTCTAATTAACAAAAGAAGAAAAATTTAAGCAGTTTAAGAAGTTGGATGAGTGACCAATTTCAATCCCTCCGGATTTGACACCCATCATGACTAAAATCTTGGCCGAAAGATTTCTCACAGGTAGAGATGAGGACGATAAATTAGCTTGGGACTATTGGAGCCTTGTTGTCTACACAGTGAAGGATGGATATGATAAGATCCTTCCAGAGTCTCCTCCTCATGCTTATCAGGTTGAGGATTGGAGAAATATTTGGCAGTCCAAGGGTTGGCCGAAAGTAAACTTTTTTGCCTAGCAATTCATACATAACAAAATTCTTACTTTTGATAATCTCATATGTAGGGGAATAATTGGTCCATATAAATGTGTTTTATGCTACAAGAGTGAGGAAAAAACTGATCACTTGATGTTTGAGTGCCCATTCACGTGCCAGATTTGGGAGAGATGGTTTTTATATTATAAAATTCGAGTTAATGGTGATTTGAATCATATTAATATTTGGGAAAGATGGAAGAGGGGTAGATTTAAATCTAAAGCTCTTTGTATTGGTTGGGAGATTGGATTAAAATTCTTTTGGTGGCAAGTGTGGTTGGAGAGAAATGACATAATTTTTAGAGAAACATTTTCATCCTTAGATGGAGTTTGGCAGGTCATTTGGAGCAAAGTCACAGAAACTATGGCAGTGTATGCTAAAGAGGAAACTCAGGTTGTTATAGGGACAATGGAGAAGGAAGTTGAAGTGCAAGAGGGGAAGGACGGAGCTAGTTGGAAACCACCCCCAAAAGGTTGAATTAAAATTAATACTGATGGAGTTGCAAAGGCAATCTAGGTAGAGCTGGAATTGGAGTGGTTTTTCGGAATCATGTTGGAACAATTCTCTATTGGTAACTGCAAATCTTAGGAAGGGACATAAATAATGAAGTGGAAGCCTTAGCTATTAAATTTTCTTCTATTTGAGCAGTAAAATAAGGTTACATGAGGATAATCCTAGAATAAGATTCTCAAACAATGGTTGGAGTTGTAGATTGCATGAGGAACTTTGCTTTGAAGACATGGAGGTTGAGGATTCTTTTCACTAAAATTAAGGAATTATGAAGGGAATTAGATGATGTGATTCCAGTTTATGTGAATAGAGATCTAAATAAAGTGGTAGACTTCTTGGTTAAGATGGGTACTGAGAAGGAGGTAGAGGTTCAGTGGTACAGTGACATGGCTATTGAGGATGATATGATTAGGTAGGTTGGTGAGCAAATCCAGTGTTTAGCTAATTTGGACAACCATTCCAGAAATATGGTTTAGGAGGTTTGTGATCCAATGTAGATCTTCTTTGATAGTTGTAAACAGACAAACAACCATTGTAGAAATATGGTTTAAGAGATTTGGTTCCAATGCAAATCTTCTTTTACTGTTGTAAAAATGTGTTCTCTTTGGCTAAGGATGGGAGAAGTATCATACAAAATTGTAAATGATATTTGTTTCAATACAAGTTTAAAAATAAAAATAAAAGAAGAAAAATTCTCCATTGATCTAGATTAGATAAAATTACCACCCTTCTTTTTTTAAATAAAGGAGTAAAAATTTATTGATAAAAAGTCTTAATTACAGAGTACAATTGAGGTCCCAACCAGGACTCAAATAAGCAATAAAACAGACTAAAACCACTAGACAAGGTCAAAACTCGAAGAAGAAATCAAGACCAAACCACATTAAGTCTGAATATCCTTGTGGATCAACTCCTAGAGGTGTTGAGAGTCCCCAGACGAGAGACTCTCCCAATTATCGATAATTCAAGGATCCAACAGCTCAGAAGCCCTTTTGGCCAGGTAATCAGCAACCCCATTCCATTCCCTTGGAATGTGCACAAAGTATATAAATTCAAAATCTTCACTCATTATGATAATTTGAACAACCACAGAGGCTAACTGGCAATTAACATCCTCCACCCTTTTACTGTTTAAAATATTAACCACAATTTGAGAGTCAGACTCGCAGATAATCCTGTTCCAGCCAAGATAAAACCCCCTCTGCAAGGCCTCAAGAATCGTAAGAGCTTCCATAAAATTATTGGAGTGAACACATTAATAAATGGAAAAGAAAAAATTGACCACGCCAGTAGAATCTCTCCCAACACCACCAATTCCAGCATGTCCGATATTACCCCTGGATGACCCATCGGTATTAATTTTTAAAACTCCTCTAGAGGGTAGCCTCCACCTACCATCTCTCTTAACCTTCTTGCTGAGCTAAGGAACCTTGTTAGGGCTAGAATAGTTCACACCATCCCCAAAGAGACCAAGGGTCTGTCGTACCTTCTCCTTCCTAGATTCCAAAAGAGGGTCCACATCACATTTGTTATGGATAGTTTCCTGAACCATACACAAGATCCTTTGCCAGATCAGTTGAATAGCCAAATGACTACCCTAAAATATGTGACGGTTTTGTTCAAGCCAAATCTACCAGATGATTCAAGAAGAGCCCAAATTCCAAGCCACACGGAGGAAGGGGTCCTTGGTCGGAGGTCTACCAAGACAACTCCAAAAATCCACCAGGGAGAGCACATGAAAACAAGGATGGTTCTAGGTACTCCATCAACGGTGCCAAATGTCTCTGGCAAGGGAGCATTGAAAAAATAAATAAGAGTCAACCTCACTATTAATGTAAAGGACACAAAAAGAGGGACCTTGAAATCCCCTCTTCCTCACATTATCCCAAGTGAGGCATTTATTACGAGCTACCATCCAGAGAAAGAAGTTACATTTTGGCTAAGCAAATCTATTCCACACCTTTTTCCACCATGTGATAGGGAGAATCCCAAACTTTTGCTTATCAAGAACCTGATAACCATAGGCTATAGAGTAGGTTCCCTTAGGATCAGGATTCCAATCCAGAATGTATTCACCCCTCAACGAAGAATAGGGCCTCCCCACAAGAATAAGAGCAAGCACATCTCTATCCTCGGCCAACCCCCCTGGGGCCATTCCTACGGATCTTTTCACCTGTACATCTCCATAATTCTAAAAGACTAAATTTTTTAAAGTCCTCCACACGAGACCAACCGCTTCCAAGAAACAAACGCTTCGGAAATGCAACCTAAGATATTGATTCAAGATAGGAGGGTGGCCATCCCAATAATCCTATCAAAAAATAGCATTTGATCCTCGATCGCAAATCCAGAACAAACCCTAATTGATCAAATTAGCTCTTGTTTTCAAAGTGTCCCAAATAACTGAACCTTTCCCAACCAACCTGACTCTAGGGATCTCAGCCTTAGAAATACCTCTCAAGTATTTACAAGATAATATTTTAGCCAAAATTTGATCTTGAGAGGTACACCATATCCAATAAAGTTTCACATCCAAAGCCTGCCCAAAAAGAGTCGCCTATCGCAACCCAAGGTCTCCCTCTTGAATCGACCTACATATAGAATTCCACCTAACCAAACTCCAGTTAGATTGATCAAGTTTTGCAGACCACAAAAATTGTCTTGACAAAGCATCCATGTCCTTGATGACACGAGAGGGAGTTGTTTGCACAAAAAACTTGTAAATGGGTAAATCTTGAACAACAAATTTTAAAAGCAACACTCTACCTGCAAAGGATAGCCATCTAACGGTCTAGTGATTCACCTTCCTTATAAAATTATCTTGCATAGAATTCCAAAAAGATCTAGGTAGAGGATGAGATGAAATCGAAATACCAAGATAAATGAAGGGGGGAGTCCTAACCTAGAATATTAGAATATGAGAAATCCTGGATTGAATAAGAGGAGGGGTATTGAAGAAGAAAATAGAAGACTTGTCCTCATTAATCAACTATCCAGAAGCACCAAGATATATGCCAAGATATTGTCTAATGTTGCCATCTTCCCTGATAGTGGAAACTCCCAGCAAAGCAGTATCATCAACAAATTGAAGGTGGAAAAGAGGTGGTAAACTACTATCCTACTTCCACCCCTAAATGAGACCTTGAATGATATGAGACTTGAGCAATATTTCCAACCCTTTCACCATAATGATAAACAAATAAGGAGATAAAATATCTCCTTTCCTCAATCCCCTTGAGGCCTCAAACAACTCTGACGACTCATTATTAACAAGAACATAGAACAAGGAATAAGAAACACAACTCATCACCCATCTAATCCATTCCTCCTCAAAGCCAAAAGCAGCAAATTTTTTTTGAAGAAAGGACCATTTGACCTGGTCATAGGCTTTGGCCATATCCAACTTAATGAACATAGTTTTCTCCTTAGAAGTTTCCATCGAGTGAATAGCTTCTGTAGAAATAACAACCACATCCAGGATTTGTCAACCAGCAACAAACCCATCTTGCTCCTCAGAGATGATTTTTCTCAACCATATATTCAACCTCTCAGCAATAATTTTTGTGATGATATTATACACAACATTGCAGAGAGCAATAGACCTGAACATATCCAAGGAATTCGCTCCCTCCTTTTTAGGAATAAGCACCACAAAGGTAGCATTTATGACCCTTAGCATCTGTTTGTTATTTTGGGACTCATGGACCATCTTTAGAAAATCAATTTTGATTAACTCCAAAAACTCCTAATAAAAATCAATTGAGAATCCATCTAGGACTGGGGCTTTCCATTTTTTCATCTTGAATACAACATTTTCCAACTCCTCAAGGGAAATTGGACCCATCAAGTGATCATTCATATCTCTAGAAACAATCGAGGGAATACAATCTATAATAATATTTTCATCCTCATTATATGAGAGGGAGTCCTCCTTGAAGAGAGAGGAAAAATACCTCCTAGTCTCTTCAGAAATATCCCTGAAAGAAGAGCGCAGAGCCCCTTGAGAATTAACAAGAGAGGTAATCAGGTTACCATTATAGCGAGCCTTAACTAAGTTATAAAAGAAGTTCGTGTTCCTATCCCCTTCTTGAAGCCAATATACTCGAGATTTTTGTTTCCAAAAAAATTCTTCCCTCAGTTCCCATTCAACAAGGTCTTTTGTAGCCTTAGATTCCTCAACGAGAAGCTCCTCTGTGAGTCCCTGATCTCTAATCTTCCTTGAAGCTTCTTCCACCCTCCTAAGAGTTGCAACCTTAGCCAAGTAAAGGTTCCCAAAATTCAATCTATTCCATCTCTTCAATTTATGCTTAACAAATTGTAGTCGCTTTATAAATGAATAAATTGCGGTGCCATTAGGAGGTTTGCCATTGTGATGAGGCTTGGAAATGCCTCATTTTGCACTATGGTTAACTTATAAAAATTGCCATATTATTAAATATAAAAATTTAAATTGCCAAATAGTTTATTAGAATATATTAATTGTTAATCGTTTACATGATTTATGTTAGAAACATTATACCCCTGTTTTGACTATTTTAAGCATTTTACTTGTAAAAGGTCAAAAATGAGTATCATGTCAATTTCTAATGTCATACTATAGTAAAATTACATTATGATGACATTGATAGATTCCTCTCATCTATAACTACAACTTTTATTTTTTAAGCAAGTCAATCCGAGTTGTAGATAAAAAGTTATGAAGGTTACATCATTTTGGAGCTCATGCCTTAGTTTTTTTTTGAGTTGTTAACAGGTGCAAATCTGCGTTAAGGGGCATATTTGTGGATCTACTGGGAATTATCCAAAGCAATTTAAGGAACCCAATTCATACCAATTATAGTTCATAGTGGAGAGAACACATGACCAAAATTTTAAGGCATATGGACAAATAATTTGGAAGATATGGGGCCCACAAAATGGTAGTTTCACACTTTTTTACTGCTGGAAATTCTGGTAAAATTCTGTGTTAGAGGCCAACTTGACAGCAATGCTGGGAGTAATTCTTGAGGAGTTAAGAGGTGAAAATTGAACTATATGTAATTCATACAGCCAAGAACATGTGGGTAAAATTTTGTGTACATTGGAGTTACAATGCAAAATTTATAAGTACTCCAAAAGGGCAGCTGGGCATGTTTTGACTGTTGTAAAAAAACATGTGACAGTCCATACAAATTCTAGCCACCTGTCACTATGAAGGAAGGCATGGAATTTGTCAATTAAATATGTAGGAAACACTTGGAAACAGATGAGGGAGGCTAGGAGTGACTCTTTCTCCACTTGCCAACACTTCCACGTGATCCAAATAGGAGCAACCAGTCAAAATATTGAATTGCAAGAAATATGGAAACAATCATTACAAATTCTAGCCAGCTATCAATAAATAGCATGGCTTCGAATTTGTCAAGTATAGCATGTAAAATCTATAGAATTTGTCTTCTAGGAACGAAGGAAGACTGTTTAGTTAGTCAAAACCACTTTCTTACACATCTGATGCATTGATAAGTGTAAAACTATTGCACTACCTGATATTTCGGAGCAACTCCGGAATGAGCAGAAAAGGACTAGTTTAAATGGTCAAAAAGGTGGCAAATGGTGAGATGAATATGGATCTAGCTATGTGAGGAGTCTTCTCACCCCTTCCAATGCATTTCTCCCAATGGATGACACACAACAAGGAAAATGGATATGCTGCAGCATAACAATTTGCTGCATTTCAGGAAGACTTCTTCAGAATAGTTGCTAAATCCTTGAAAGACAACAACAAAATGGATTGGCATATGTAATAGAATGTTATAAATAATAGGCTCCCATGTTGGTTGAGCCAGGTAGAGAGGTAGAGAAGTAGTTAAATAGAGAATAAGGATAGGACTTGTGGTAAGAAAGTAGATTTGTGGCAAATTGTAGTTTTTAGCAAGTTTTCTTGCAAATATTGTAATGTTGCTTAAGACTAAATAAAGTGTAGGATTTCTCATTCATATTTTGTCTCATTAAATGTCTGAGTGTTTAAGTAGTTAAGAGAGAGTTTTTATGCCTTTTTTTGGCCACTTCCAGGTTTAGAAGAAGGCTTATTGGTGACATATTTTTTTTGCAAATTTTGCTGCAGTAGATTAAGTAGAGACTTGTCATATTTCATTTTCTGTTCTTAACTATGTTTTAGTAAATGCAAGTCATATTTTTAGTAGTAGATGTGTGTGCATGGCAACTGATCACCTAGCATAAGTTTTTTTTTTTTGTTTTCATCAGTTATTTCCAGCATTTTGATATTCTCCATTGTGTGATTAATTAGTTGAGTGTGCATTTCAATTATGCAATTCTTTTCAATTCTATTATTTCCATTCTGCTAGTGCCATTAGAATTAAATTTCTACAAAGTTGTTATTTCTGTCATTTTCATTTTGCAAAGCGTAAATAGGTTTTATTTCTATTATTTTAGATTTTGCAAGGGTAATTAGTTTTAGTTTTTTGCAACCTTTCCATTTCTGTGCTTCTTCTTCAGCAAATGTAATTAAGATTCTAATTCAATTCATAAGACTAGTGGTGACACCAGAAACCCCCAAAACTGACTTGTCTCATCAATAAAGCCTATTTTTCTGAATGAGTTGATTTTCAAGCTGTCTATATCTCCTTTCGTATATAGCCTTGGACACCACCCTGGATTGATAATTATAATGATTAAATGGTGTGATTGACGACACTCATCATTTTTGGTGCCGTTGTCGGGGACCACGGTGTTGTTAGAAGATAAAAGCAACCCAATAATTATTAATTGTGCTAAATTGTGAAATTCAGAGTGAAATCTAGATAAATGACTGGTATAAGTAATAATTTTTCGTAAATTGCATTTCAGACCATTTAGAAAATAAGAAAGAAACCACAGGAAGAAAATTTTACAAGAGGTTGAAATTATGTCAAAATTGTCTAAATTTCAAATTTCCAAAAATGTTGGAATTTTTAAAGAATCACAATCATCCACTTCAAGAACTGCAGGATCCTTTGAGAAATTATTACAAGAAAGAAAAATCAATAGTTTAACACCATTTTCTTTTGACAAATCCATACACTCAAGAAAATTTGACAAGATTTATAATTGTTTTTGGGAACCTATAATGGAAATGTCACAAGAAAATCTAGGGAGAGCTAGTAATGTGTTCTATCCTAGTACAACTAGTGCATCTACCAAAAATTTTCAAAATCCCATTCAATTAGATCTTAATCAATATGCTCCCATGAAGGTCATTTCACCTTCAGTGTTACCAAATTTCAAGGGAACTACATCTGAAGATCCTGATATGTTTTTGTTTGAGTTTAATATTGTATTTCAAGCTCATGATTACACTAATAATTGATTAGAATATATTAATTGTTAATTGTTTACATGATTTTATGTTAGAAACATTATACCCCTATTTTGACTATTTTAAGCATTTTACTTATAAAAGGTCAAAAATGAGTATCATGTCAATTTCTAATGTCATACTATAGTAAAATTACATTCTGATGGCATGGATAGATTCCTCTCATCTAGAACTACAACTTTACGTTTTGAAGCAAGTCAATCCGAGCTGTAGATAAAAAGTTATGAAGGTTACACCATTTTAGAGCTCATGCCTTTGTTTTTTTTTGAGTTGTTAACAGGTGCAAATATGCGTTAAGGGGCATATTTGCGGATCTACTGGGAATGATCCAAAGCAATTTAAGAAACCAAATTCATACTAATTATAGTTCATAGTGGAGAGAACACATGATCCAAATTTGAAGGAATATGGAAGATATGGGGCCAAAAAAATGGTAGTTTCACACTTTTTGACTACTGGAAATTCTGGTAAAATTCTATGTTAGAGTCCAACTTGACAACAATGCTGGGAGTAATTTGTGAGGAGTTAAAATCTGAAAATTGAACCATATGTAACTCATTTAGCCAAGAACATGTGGGTAAAATTCGGTGTACATTGGAGTTACGAGGCAAAAGTTATAAGCACTCCAAAAGGGCAGCTGGGCATGTTTTGACTGTTGTAAAAAAACAGGTGACAATCCATACAAATTCCAGCCACCTGTCACTATGAAGGAAGGCATGGAATTTGTCAATTAAATATGCAAGAAACACTTGGAAACATATGAGGGAGGCTAGGAGTGAATCTTTCTCCACTTGCCAACACTTCCATGTGATCCAAATAAGAGCAACCAGTCAAAATATTGAATTGCAAAAAATCTAGAAACAATCATACAAATTCGAGCCAGCTATCAATAAATAGCATGGCTTGGAATTTGTCAATTCCAACATGTAAAATATATAGAATTGGTCTTCTGGGAATGAAGGAAGACTGTTTAGTCAGTCAAAACCACTTTCTTACACATCTGATGCATGGATAAGTGCAAAACTATTACACTACCTGATATTCCGGAGCAACTCCGGAATGAGCAGAACAGGACCAGTTTTGGTCAAAAATATAAACAAAATGGTCAAAAAGGTGGAAAATGGTGAGATGAATATGGATCTAGCTTTGTGAGGAGTCTTCTCACTCCTTCCAATACATTTCTCCCAATGGATGACACACAACAAGGAAAATGGATATGCTACAGCATAACAATTTGCTGCATTTTAGGAAGACTTCTTCAGAATAGTTGCTAAATCCCTAATAGGTAGCAACAAAATGGATTGGCATATGTAATAGAATGTTATAAATAATAGGCTCCCATGTTGGTTGATCCAGGAAGAGAGTAGAGAAGTAGAGAATAAGGATAGGACTTGTGGTAAGAAAGTAGATGTGTGGCAAATTGTAGTTTTTAGCAGGTTTTTCTGCAAATATTGTAATGTTGCTTAAGGCTAAATAAAGTGCGGGATTTCTCATTCATATTTTGTCTCATTAAATATCTGAGTTTTTAAGTAGTTAAGAGAGAGTTTTTATGCCTTCTTCTCGAACAGGGGAGCAAGAGCCACTTCCAGGTTTAGAAGAAGGCTTATTGGTGACATGTTTTTTTTGCAACTTTTGCTATAGTAGATTAAGCAGAGACTTGTCATATTTTATTTTTTGTTCTTAACTATGTTTTAGTAAATGCAAGTCATATTTTTAGTAGTAGATGTGTGTGCATGGCAACTGATCACCTAGCATAAGTTTTTTTTTTTTCTGTTTTCATTAGTTATTTCTAGTATTTTGATATTCTTCATTGTGTTATTAATTAGTTGAGTGTGCATTTCAATTCTGCAATTCTTTTCATTTATGTTATTTCCATTCTGCTAGTGCCATTAGAATTAAATTTCTGCAAAGTTGTTATTTCTATCATTTTCATTTTGCAAAGCGTAAATAGGTTTTATTTCTATTATTTTAGATTTTGCAAGGGTAATTAGTTTTAGTTTTTTGCAACCTTTCCATTTCTGCACTTCTTCTTCGAACAAATGTAATTAAGATTCTAATTCAATTCATAAGACTAGTGGTGACACCAGAAACCCCCAAAACTGACTTGTCTCATCAATAAAGCCTATTTTTCTGAATGAGTTGATTTTCAAGCTGCCTATATCTCCTTTCGTATATAGCCTTGGACACCACCTTGGATTGAAAATTATAATGATTAAATGGTGTGATTGATGACACTCATCACATTGGTCCACCAACCTCGCATGAAATCATGAAGCTTAGGATCCTGAAGCCACATAAGTTGAAACTTAAAGGAAGGATTCTTCTTTAGCTCTAACTCCAGAGCAAAGAGTTTGATAGGCCAATGATCAGATCCTTTACCCTCCAGAATTATAGAACTAGTGCTTCTATTATTACCCATCCAAAAATTGGAGATCAGAAACCTATCTAGTCTCTTTGATATGGAATCTTCTCCACATATTCTATTGTGATAGGTAAAGATCCCATTATCCATCTTGATGTCAACCAAGTTTAGGGCCCATATATGATTATTGAAGATAAAAGAAAAAGGCTCAAGATGATCAACCCCACCGTGTTTCTCCTCTAGACAAGTGATAGAGTTGAAGTCTCTAGCAAAAATCCATGGGTACAGGGGAGTCAAACTTCTCACAAAGCCAATGTACTCCCAAAAATTCACTTTACCGTTGTAATAAACATGAGCATACACATTTGTAATTAGGATGGTTTCACCTGATTCATTATCATGCCCAATCGTCAAAATAGACCATCTACTGGAAATCCAAGTAAGAGGAGAGATATTAACTAGATCCCATAAACAAGCAATGCCACTAGCACATCCACTGGCATTGAACCCTTCTCCATAACTTGGAATAAATATTGAACATAATATCAGTAGCCAATTTAGTCTCCTAAATAAACACCACATCCAGAGAATGAACATGAATCAAATCACAAACAACTTTTTGTCTAGGGATGCTATTCAACCCCCTTACATTCCATGAAAGGATAATCATTTTTGGGGGTTAGAAAAATGGGATTAAAATGTTCTCATCGAGCTTGACTCCACCAAAGTTTCCCCCATTAACTTAATTTTATCTTGGTATTTCTTTCAATCCACCTTCACATTCCTATCCGAAGTACATTTTTAATTATTTTCTACTACAATACCAACACCGTAGGAGTTTTGCAGTCCAAGGATGACTGCATCAGTTCCTGAGTAGGAGAGGGCATAAATAAATCTATACTTTTCAAAATAGTTTCCCTTCCAGAGCTAGAGCCAACCATATCACCTGTACTCAGAACCAAATCCCTTTATTCTTCATTTAAACTCTCTAGATCTAATTTCTTAGATTCCACCTAAAGAAGAGACATCTGATTTGGCCCTGTTATATCTGCATCAGGTAGAGATATTTTAGGTATCTCCATGAACTGATCAATATCATCTAGTATCTCAAAATGGTTGAGCAGAGTATATGGTTTGCTATCCTTAAGGTCTCTTTTTGACCTTCTTCCTCTATTTCAGGGTTTTACCAAAATAAAGCCTTCCTTATCCCGATTCCTTTCCTTTATCTAAATTTTATGCAGACCAAGAGGGCCCAATACTTGAAGCCACGGGCGAGATAAACTTAGGGTATTTTCTTTGCAGGTGGCCGTATTCATGGCAGATCTGGCAACAAAACGAAAGAGCTTCACAGTCAAGTTTTTGAACCCATGTAGTCGATCTAAACTCTATTTCAATAGAATATAGAATATGATTGTTTAAATCAATTTCAACATAGATACGTGCAAAAAATATTACCTTTTTATCCATCGTCTATTGTGATGGTCCAACTAGCTTCCCAAGAAGGACAATCACATGCAATATGCCATTTCTCCATAATTCCAATGGGAGCCATGAAAGCCGAACCCACACTAGAACCCGCAACGACCGCTCCTTTAACAGGTTGAAACCCACATGCCAGGGTTTAAGAAAGAATTTTGCTTGGTTACATAAATAGGGACCCCCTTCAAATGCTTTGTTATGATATGCAAGACAAGAAAAAACCACCATAAAATAGCTATTCACACTCAACATCACCTCCACACCACCTTTAGGGTTCCAAGTCTTCCTAATTCAAGACTCCAAAAAGGGAAGAGAAATTTAGATGCCCATATATTTGCCAATAAGTGCATGTTTGGTTAAATACTCCACATCTTCCACCATCGAGTTTGGTTGAACCACTAGAATCAGCATGGCTTCACATCGTTCCAAACATCCATTGTTATTTAACAAGCGGTTCTTGACATGCAATGGGAAATTATGTTCCTTCCAATCATTTTTAGATGAAAAACATCACTAGCATGCACACTCTATGATGGGCCAGACGCCATCACAAAATTCCTCCAATTGTTCAAACCTCCTCCAAAAACTGTTGCCATCTTTGCAGAGCAATTTTTCCTCATCAAACCCTAGAAGATCAGTTTTTCCTCATCAAACCCTAGCAGAGTAATTTTCCTCATTCAAGGGTGAACCTTACTGATGTAGGACCCAAATTCACCCTTCTCAATACCATAATTTTTTTTTTCATTAACAACTTGAAAAGCCAATTACAACACTAGCCTACAGGCGTAGTTTTTCTTTTCTTGGTGTAAGCTGCATTCCTTTCGGCGATCTGCTCACACACTCAGGAACTATACATCCTTCGAATCTTGAAACTTGACTCCTCCCCCTTTTCCACTGAACCTTCACATATTTTATCTTAACTGGCAACTGCCACCACGTCTATCGTAGAAAAACGCATTGATGAGTCGTCTGAACGTTTCTGACCTCTGGGCGCAGCAGTCGAGTGGCCGCCATGCTCAGCAAGCTTACCGGGCAAGAAATCATGCATTAATGAGGCCTTTGACCACCTTAAGAAACATCATTTGGGAACATGGGCCTTTTTGAATTGTGAACCAGCAATGTGTCACGATATCGCGACATTTTTCTTCCTTGTTGCCTTTCTCTTCTTCGGGTCGCGATATCGCAACATCTTTCCTCTTCGGCTCTTATTTCTCCTTTTTGGTCATGAAATTGTGACATGTCACGATATTGCGACATTCTTCCTTTTTGCTTCCTTCTTGCCTCTTCGGGTCACGAAATCACGACATGTCACGATATCGCGATAGCTTTGCTCTCTGCTTTCTTTCTCTGTTTTGGGTCACGATATCGTGACATGTCACGATATCGCGATAGCTTTATCTTTTGCTTTCGCTCTCTACTTCGGGTCATGAAATCATGACATGTCGTGATATCACGACAACTTTGTCTTCTACTTTCGCTCTCTGCTTCGGGTTGCGAAATCGTGACATGTCATGAAATCGCGACATGTCACGAAATCACAACATGTCACGATATCACTACATCTTTGCCTTCCACTTTCGCTCTCTGCTTCGGGTCACAAAATCATGACATGTCACGATATCGCGACAGTTTCCTTCCTTGCTTTCTTTCTGCTCCTTTGGTAATGATTTCGCAACGTGTTGGGAAATCGCGACATTTTCTTCTCTGGCCTTTCTTGTCTTCTTTCAATCACGATTTCATGACATGTCACAATTTCATGATATTTTCCTCAAAATCCCTCTCTCTCCTATTTCGATCACGATTTCGCAACATTTTTCTTCGGATGCCCTCTCTCCCCTTTTTCGATCGTGATTTCGCGACATGTTGCGAAATCACGATATTTTTGCTCCACGCATTCTCTCTCCTTCCTGAGTCATGAAAATGCAACATGTCGCGATATCGTGACATTTTTCTTTGGATGCCCTCTCTCCCCTTTTTCGATCATGATTTTGTGACATGTTGCGAAATCACGACATTTTTGCTCCGTGCCTTCTCTCTTCTTCCTGAGTTGCAAAAACACGACATGTCGCGATATCACGATAATTTTCCTCCTTTGTGCTTTCTCTTGTCCTCTGGTCGTGATAATGCGACATGTCGCGATATCATGACACTTCTCTCTCTTGCGCCTCCTCTTGTCTTCTGGTCACGAAAATGCGACATGTTGCGATATCGCGACACTTCTCTCTCTTGCGCCTCCTCTTGTCTTCTGGTCACAAAAATGTGACATGTCATGATATTGCGACACTTTTCTCTCCTATGCCTCCTCTCGGCTTTTGGTTGTGAAAATGCGACATGTCGTGATATAGTGACACTTTTGCTCCTGGCGCCTTCTCTTGTCTTTTGGTCGCAAAAATGCGACATGTCACGATATCATGACACTTTTTCTTCTTTGCCAACATGTCTCGATATCGCGACACTTTTTTTCTTCTTTGTGGTATTTTGCCTTTCGTTGGATGCTCTTGCATCAGACAACCAAGGTGGATTGAGAAGTGACCTTTACTTCTGCACTGTTCTGTCACCTTCCTTTCAACTAGGGCTGTACAAGCTCTCCAAGCTTTAGTAAAATTTGGGTCTTCAGGATTCAAACCCTTAAGTTCTTCAAACTCCACAACTTCCACTCTCATTATTGTCAACAACTTCTTTTCATCCATCCCCTTTAGTGGCTTTAGTTTATGGTGCACTCCTTTGTTTGTTAGGGAGTAAGTGTTGGCATGTCCATCATGGACTACATGACGATCAAATTGCCATGGCCTTCCCAATAGCATATGGCAAGCATCCATAGGCAAAACATCACACAAGACCTCATCCTGGTATCTCCCAATATTGAACTTGACTAAGGACTGTTCACTGACCAATGCCCTATGGTCCTTCTGTAACCACGTAATCCAGTATGGATGCGGGTGTCTCCTCCTCTCTAGATGTAACTTAGTAACCATTTATTCAAAGACTAAGTTATCAGTACTACCATTATCTATAATAACATTATAGACCTTGCCTGAACATTTGCACCTTGTGCAAAACAGGCTCCTCCTCTGGTCTGATCCTTTCTCCTCATTCAACAGGGTCCTCCTTGTGACCATAACTTCTCCTCTCTCTGCCTCCTTAGAATGTTCTGATTCAACACCTTCATCTGCTACAGCAGCTCTGGTAGGACCCTCAGGTCTCTTTTTCATCCTTTCTCGATGTTGTGGACATTCGTATGCTAGATGTCCTTCTTTGCCACAATGGAAATAGGTTCCATGAAATCCTCCTCTTCCATACCCACATCTAGATCTACCTCTTCCTCTTGGGTAGCCATTGTTCTAATCACGAGGTCTGTAATCATCATCTCCCTTCTAATCCTAACTATTGCTAGCTTCTTATTTCTTCTCATCTCGTCCTCCATCTATTCTTCCACCAGTTCTTTCTCCATGACCTCTTCCTCTTTGCTTACCCTCAAACCTTCTATTCAGCTTCTCTTCAACTTTTAGAGCAAATTGGTAAGCATCCTCAATGGTGCACATCCTAACCAGACTCAACTCTTCTTGAATACTGGTTCTCAACCCATTGATGTAATGGGCTACCTTCTCCTTGTTAGCCTCTAAATGGCCAGTTTTGATGGAGATGTTATAAAACTCCTCTGTGTATTCTTTGACAGTTTTTCCTGTCTCTCTCAAGCTCTGCATTTTCTTTAGTAGATCCAATTCGTAATATGCAGGAATAAACTGTCTCTTCAACTTCTCTACCATTCTATCTCATCTTGTTATTCTTTCTTTTCCTCTTTTATTTCTTTCCAGCTACACTCCTTTCCACCATATGCTAGTATGACCCTTCAGCTTGGTCTTAGAAAATCTAACCCTATCAGGATCTTCAACCTCCTCATACTCAAAGTATTCTTCCAAATCATTGATCCAATCAATCAACTCCTCTGGATCAAGATTTTTAGAATACGTAGAAACCTCCATCTTTGGTTTCTTTCCAATCTGGGAGATGGCTCTGTATAACCTGGCTTGTGTAAGATCTACAACCTCTTCTCCTTCCTCAAACTGGTCCTCTTCTTCATCAACTTCATCTTCACTTCCTTCTTCTCCTCTGGGTTCAAGCCCTCTGCACAGCTCCTCTTGTAGGGCCTGAACTTGCCTCTGCAAAGCTTTGAAATCTTCTGTTGGCACCATATTTCTTCCACCACCATGATTTCTTCGTGGAGGCATTCTTCTTCACTTTCTTCTCACAACCCTTCCACAGATCCTGGTGCAAACTGCCTCACTTTCGGTGATCTGTTCACACACTCAGGAACTCCTGCTCTGATACCACTGATGTAGGACCCAAATTCACCCTTCTCAATACCACAATTTTTTTTTTCCATTAACAACTTGAAAAGCCAAATACAACACTAGCCCACAGGCATAGTTTTTCTTTTCCTAGTGCAAGCTGCCTCCCTTTTGGTGATCTGCTCACACACTCAAGAACTATACATCCTCCGAATCTCAAAACTTGGCTCCTCCCCTTTTTCCATTGAACCTTCACATCTTTTATCTTAACTAGAAACTGCCATCGGGTCTATCGTGAAAACATGCATTAATGAGTCGTCTGAACGTTTTTGACCTCTGGGCACAGCATTCGAGTGGCCGCCATGCTCAACAAGCTTATCGGGCAAGAAATCATACATTAATGAGGCCTTTGACTGCCTTAGGAAACACCATTTGGGAACACAGGCCTTTTCGAATCGTGAACCAACAATGTGTCGCGATATCGCGACATGTCGCGATATCATGAAATTTTTCTTCCTTGCTGCCTTTCTCTTCTTTGGGTCGCGATATGTCACAATATCGTGTCATCTTTCCTCTCTAGGTCGCGATATCATGAAATTTTTCTTCCTTACTGCCTTTCTCTTCTTCGGGTCACGATATCGTGATATGTCGCGATATCGCGTCATCTTTCCTCTCTGGCTCTTCTTTCTCCTTTTTGGTCACGAAATCGTGACATGTCATGATATCATGACATTCTTCCTTTTTGTTTCCTTCTCGCCTCTTCGGGTCACGAAATCGTGACATGTCATGATATCGCGACAAATTTACTCTCTGCTTTCTCTCTCTATTTCGAGTTGTGAAATCGTGACATGTCGCGATATCATGAAAACTTTGTCTTCTGCTTTCGCTCTCTGCTTCGGGTCATAAAATTATGACATGTTGCGATATCGTGACAAATTTGTCTTCTACTTTCGCTCTCTGCTTCGGGTCGTGAAATCATGACATGTCGTGATATCGCAACAACTTTGCCTTCTGCTTTCGCTCTCTGCTTCGGGTCATGAAATCGTGACATGTCGCGATATCATGACAGTTTCCTTCCTTGCTTTCTTTCTGCTCCTTCGATCGTGATTTCGTGACATGTTGTGAAATCGCGACATTTTCTTCTTTGGCCTTTCCTGTCTTCTTCCGATCGTAATTTCACGACATTTTCCTCGGACTCCCTCTCTCTCCTATTTCGGTCACGATTTTGCGACATGTCATGATTTTGTGACATTTTCCTCGGATGCCCTCTCTCTCTTGTTTCGGTCGTGATTTCATGACATGTCGCAATTTTGCGACATGTCACGATTTCACAACATTTTTCTTTGGATGCCCTCTCTCCCCTTTTTCGGTCGCAATTTCGCGACATGTCACGAAATCACAATATTTTTGCTCCATGCCTTCTCTCTCCTTCTTGAGTCGCGAAAACGCGACATGTCGCGATATCGTGAAATTTTTCTTCGGAAGCCCTCTCTCCCCTTTTTCGGTCACGATTTTGCGACATGTCGCGAAATCGTGACATTTTTGCTCCGTGCCTTCTCTCTCCTTCCTGAGTCGCAAAAACGTGACATGTCGCAATATCGTGACACTTTTCCTCCTTTGCGCTTTCTCTCGTCCTCTGGTCGTGATAATGCGACATGTCGCGATATTGCGACACTTCTCTCTCTTGCGCCTCCTCTTGTCTTCTGGTCGCGAAAATGTGACATGTTGCGATATCGCGACACTTCTCTCTCTTGCGCCTCCTCTCGGATTTTGGTCATGAAAATGCGACATGTCGTGATATCGCGACACTTTTGCTCCTTGTGCCTTCTCTTGTCTTTTGGTCGTGAAAATGCGACATGTCGCGATATCGCGACACTTTTCTCTCTTGCGCCTTCTCTCACCTTTTGGCCACGAAAATGCAACATGTCGCGATATCGCGACACTTTTTCTTCTTTGCCGACATGTCATGATATCGCGACACTTTTTTTCTTCTTTGTGGTATTTTATCTTTTGCTGGATGCTCCTGCATCACTTACAAGCCTAGGTCATCATGTCAGGATTACCACCCTTCTTATTTAAAAGAGAAAAAACTAAAATTATTTCATGTTGAAGCACTCTTTAAGAATCTAGAGCTGACAATAGTAAATTGTCATTGAATTTGGTATGAATAAATTAAGGTTATTATTGCATCATCTTGGGAAGGAATTGTGTTTGAAGCATATACAATTATGATTTTAACTCTCATCAATCAACTACTTTTTGTATATACCAATTCTCCATTCCATTTATGATTGTTTTAGATAATTATAATAGCTCCTAAGATTTTATTGCAAAAAATACTAGATTATCCCTCCTTTAAATATTTTTGAATGCATCATTACATTCCTTACTCCTTTTTGTTTCTTGTGTTAAAACAAATTTAAAACTTTGTCGTCATATTAATTTCTTAATAACTTGTTTTAGGTCCATATTAATTCTCTTAAGAAATTCCAAGATACTATATCTAGATGACACTTTTTTTCTTATTTGTGGGTTTAATTCTATTTTTTGTTAACATAATTTATGATATTTTTCATAAATCTCACTTTGTTTTTTTTTATAATCTTTAATCTTAGTTTGGAATAATTCCTTTCTTTTATTCATTCTCATCGATATTTTTATCCTCTTCATTCTTTTTAGTTCCACTTTGAGGGTATAACTCCATACCTAACACCATCGTTGTACTACATGGTGCCATAATTGAAATTCTATAAAATCAAAATTGTAATAGAATGGCATTACAATAACACTAGCAAATATTTTTATACATGTTGGCATGATACAATAACAAAAAAAGCAATCACTTGTATAACACCAATAAATATTAAAATTATAATGAGTCATGTGAGGGATACCATAGTGGTATGTCCTTGGTTTTTCATCTAGGATACCCAAGCTCAAACCTTGGTACAAGAGGATTGGGGCCCCTTTCAAAAACACATGCTCTACCCTAAAATTTTCTCCTAGGAGGGATACCATAGTGGTAAGTTCTTAGGATTTCATTGAAGCGATCCAAGTTTAAACCTTGGTACGCTAGTTGGTAGCAATCAAGTGCTTGGTAGTAGGTTGCCTCGGTTTGATTCCATAAAGGGTTAGAGGTCACAATGACTTCGTATTTTCCAAGTGGGCTAGGGATTATAGAGGTTTCCTACGCAAAAAAATATAATGATGTCATGTTATATTAGAATAAAAAATGAGTTTAATAAATATATTATTATGTGGTTATATGGGATTGAAATCATTTCCATCATATTACATCAAAGACTATATAACCAAAATATTTCAATAAATTACATACTAGTATTTAATAAATTATATTACTATGGAATATTTTAATTATTATAAAAATATATTTTTTAATAAGTTACTCCCATAAAAATACCAAAATATTACATTTGTTATTAGATTAGTTAAACCATATTGAAAATGGATCTACTTTTATCTAGGGTAAAATGAAAATGTCCAAAAATTGGGTTTATCAACGTTAATTTTGATGGTGTTTTTAAAGGAAATCTAGGAAAAGCTAGTGGAGGTGGTGCTTTTCAAAATAATGTAGGCAAAATTATCCTCACTTGATTAGAATCATATGAAAATTCAACTAACAACTATGTAGAGACTAGGACATTTCTTAGAGATATTAAAATTACAATGGAAAAAGGATGGAAATAAAATTCAATTGAGGGGATTCACAAATCATCATTAATGCTATCAATCAAAGTGGATGTGGGGATTCAATTAAAAAATAATGTTGTTATTGACGTTCCTATTGTTGGAGGTAATCTCTTGAAAATGTGAGCATATTTATAGAGAAGGAAATCATGTAATAGATAATTTAGCCAATTGCAGTGTTGATCTTCATCATGGTGATATTCAAGTTTTACAAGGCAACTCACCAAGTGAGATTTTATTTCTTAATGAAAATAATGTAAGGATTGATTGTGGAAACATAACATTTGAGGAAGATGATTTTATTTGATAGAAAAATAAATGAAAAATACTTGTGATAAAAAGGCACATTGGATATGGTTTAATTGACTTAACAACAAATGCAATATTTTGGTATTTTGATGAAAGTAGACCCCAATAGAAGCCACATATAACTTATGAGAAAAATTAAGTTAGAAAAGCAATTAAATAATATTTATTATTTACATAAGGTTTAAAGATGAAAAAGTTATATGTAATTTTATTTTTGCAAATTCAAATTCAAGCCCTAGAGTTTGTAATTTTTTTTAGAAATATTTCAATGAGTAAAACAACAAAAAATTAATTTGCTAAATTACTATAACATTGTTTGGAAGTTTTTTTGGCCAAAATATTACAAGTAAACTAAAAAATCAAAACTTATTGTTGACTTGCAAAAATGCCCAACTTCTTATATGCTTGCAAATTCATTTCAACAAGCTAGAAGAAAGATGAGTGTACCTCTTCTGACATTTGAATTTAGTTTGACTTCCCACTGCCTTGCTAAATCTAATATAATCTAAACTAGATATGGAAAGTAAATTCATAATATTAAATTTTGGAAGTTTAGGGTGTGAGATATTGAAAATAACATACAACCATAACTATAGCAAAGAGAGTGTGTGATCAACCAACATATGAGAAAATAAAATAACAATAAATGCATCTCACATGTATAAAATATAATTAATAAGGAATGTCAAAAGAAAAAAAGGGTAGTGCGACAATCATCACGAATTCCACATTCCAGGAGGTTTTCATTTATTTATTTTTTATTTTTTGAATTTACATGGTGGAATCGGTAGCCGCCACAAATCCGGAGGAGGATTTCATTTATTAAAAGCAAGAGTATCATCAATTTCTTATTATTCCAAAAGAAGCAAGAGTAATTACAATCTGAAACTCGTAAAGTGTAGCTCTTATTCTGTCACTATCAAAAGATGTTTACAATGGAGCCTATGGCTCCTATTTATAAAAATAATTCACCCTTGATTTACCTTAGGTGAGAAATTCTTAATTTGACTAAAAGTAAATATTTGGAGGCATCTGAGTTACTCCTCATGAAAGATGTTAGAAGGACCTTAGTATATTTTTGTCAAATACAATAATAATTCATTGTGATCTATGGATTTTTGGGGGTGATTTTAATACTATTCTATCTTCTTTGGAAAATAAGGGTGGCATCCTAGAATGTTCTAAATCAATGCAAGATTTTTCTTCATTTGTCAATTCAAATGACCTTTTGGGATGTTAGTCCATCAAGCTTTCAATGTACTTGGGATAATAGACGCATTGGGAAAAACCATATAGTAGAAATACTGGATAGATTCTTGTTATCAAATAAATGGTTGCAAATAAAGTATACAATCCCTTCAGATATTATCATGAGCAGGATCAGATCACAAACCCATTATTTTAACTTGTGGGTTACCTAATAATGGTCATCCAAATCCATTTCACTTCTAGTCTATGTGGCTCTAAGACGCTGATATTTTCCAAATGGTTATGTTATGGTAGGATAAATCAAAATTTGAAGGATCATGTATGTACAGGTTTATTCAAAAGTTGAAATATTCAAGTGAGAAAATGAAGATATGGAATGCCAATTTTTTTAGTAACATTTTTAAAGAAAAAATAAATTGAATCTAATCTCAAAAATTTACAAGAGATAGTAGAAATTAATGGAATGGATTAGGATTCTTATGTGAAAGAAAATAATTACTTTCTGATTATCATAATGCATTGAAAAAGGAGGAGTCATATTGGTTCCAAAAATCTAGAGAGAAATGGCTAAAGGAAGGAGATAGAAATACAAAAAAGTTTCATGCTACAACAAAAAAAAAAAATTCTATTTGTCATATAAAAATAATAAATCTAGATGGAAGAAATATTGAGGATGAAGAAGATATACGGAAGGAAGCAATTAATTATTTAAAAAATATTTTATCAGATTCTACGCAAGATAAAGAGGTACAAGAAAAAAATCTATAAAATATTCCATCAGTTATCACTCAGGGACAAAATGAAAGCTTGATGAAGAAGATATCTATGGAGAAGATCCATGAAGCAATTTTCTATTTCCATCCTAAAAAGGCACCTGGACTTAATGGATTTTTCTATAATTTTCTTTCAAAATTTTTAGGATTTATTGAAGAGTGATATGTTAGATGCGGTTGAAGAGGTCCAAAATAAGAAGGATATAATAAGTGAGTGAGACCAATGCTACTTTTATTACCTTAGTTCCCAAGAAAGGTGACACAAAATATTTTTATAATTTTCGTCCAATAATCCTTTGTAATATTATTTATAAGATCATTTTAAAAATTATGGCAAATAGGTTGAAGATAACTCTAGGGTATCTTATATCAGAGGAACAAGGTGGCTTTGTTCATGGTAAATAAATTCTTGATGGTACAATTATTGCACAAAATACCATACATTATCTTTATTCCATAAGAAAACGAGGTATGCTTTTGAAATTAGATATGGACAAAGCATATGATAGGGTTTCTTGGAATTTTTTCAATGCTATTCTTAGAAAGTTTGACTTTGATTATAGTTGGTGTGAGTGGATTAAATTTTGTTATAACATTGCAAAATTTTCTAATGATCAATGGTTCTCCTATTGGGTACTTTAAGTCATATTATGGACTTCGTCAAGGTGATCCTATTTCTCCTTATATATTCAATATTTTGGTGGAAGCATTAGGGAGAGAATTTTCAAAGGTAAAAATGGAAGGAAAAATCAAGGGTATTCAAGTTGTAAAAAATGGTCCCTTTGAATCTCATCTCTATTTTGTTGATGATACTTTTCTTTCGAGTCATCCCTTAGTTAGTGAGACCATGGAGTTTAAATCAATATTATCATGCTATGAGAATGCTACTGGAAAGTTGGTAAATACTTCAAAATCTAGGATTTTTTCATTAATACTGCCCTGGATTTACAACAAATTATTGTGAATATTTTAGGTTTTAAAATTGAAAAATTTCCACCAACCTTCTTTTGAAGATTAATGGTTCACTTTATATCATTTAAAAGGAGTAGTCATCACATATTTATCAATAGTAGGTGGGGATTATAAGGATTGATGGTTCACCTAATGTTGTTTAAAAGTAAGTAGTCATTGCATATATATCAAGAGTAAGTAAGGATTATAGTAAAAATAATCAATCAAACGTTTGACTAACAATAAATAATGATGGATAGTTACCAATTCCTTTATGCACTCAAAAATAAAAAATATTTATATTTTTAAAAGATTTTAGTTGACATAAAAAGTGAAATACATTATTGGAATAGAGCATACAAATAAGTGAAATTATTATGTGTTAGTATTCTATCTAGTAGCATCTATTTTTAGATCACTTGATTATAACAATCTTGAATGCTATTACTACCTTGCATGGGATATATATTTATTTTATGTCATCCATTGAACTTGATAAATCAATGATTTAATATTTACAATGTTTTTAAACTTATCATGTTTTCCTTGTTTGAGATACTTTGATCCACACTTTACACATGTAGATTATAGGGATCCATACCATGACCATTTGAGGTCTCAAAGGTACCTGTTTTATAAAATTTTGGAATCATTAAACTAACCTGACAAAAATAATGCAAGAAAATCAAACACATCTATACTAGATAAAGTTAAGCATTTAAATCAACACTACTCTAGTATAAAAGGAAATGAAATGAAAAATTCCTACACTAATATTAATGTAAAAGGTAAAAGTTTGAAACCCTATCCCTTTAAGTTTTATCTTTGAGGAACTAGGCCTAGCCCTCATGAAGGACTAGGGAAGCGACCGTTGGCTTGAAAATCAAATCTCAAATCATAAAATAAACTCATACATTTCTATCCCTCTAAGTTTCATCTTTGAGGGACTAGCAATGCCATGGTTAGAGGAATACCAAATAACATGTAACTCAAATTAGACAATAAACTTTCCACACTATCTTATAATATAAATCAAAGGCATTAAAGACTAAAGCAAAAAGTAAAATCTTGCAACCCCATCCCTCTAAGTTTAATCTTTTAGGGACTAAGGAAGCAACAATTAGCTCAAAAATTAGTAAAAAAATTAATCAAAAAGTTACTCTTAACAACCAAACCATTGCTTGAATTAAAGCAAAGAAAAGGGGAGATATCGCCAAGAGTCCCATCGAGGACCAATAAGTTCAGAAAGCCAATATGTTGATGAAGAGCGTGATCTTTGGATGCTTGTGGAGCACCATATCCTTCTTTGTTGAATGGCATCAAACCAACATTCAACAAGATTGGAGGTGCCTTTAAGGGTTAAGGGAGTCATATGATTAGAGTGTGCTTGTGAAAGGAAAGAGGGAAAGTCTACAATATTAGATTAATTAACATGGAGATGGAAGGATTTTGCTTTTCATTTCATATATATCTTTTTCTAATCTCTATCTATCAAATGATAAATGATTTTGGTATTTATAGTGGAGAGGGTTAATAATTTTTTTCTTTTAATTTATGGTTGGGTTACATCTATTTCTAGGCTATAAAATGATGATCGTTCATCAAGGAAAAACCTTATTTCAATCCCAAATGCTTAACATGTTAAGGTTTCCAATGTGATGTCCAAAACCCTAAGTTAAAATCAATGGTCACTATCACCTCTTAAAAGAGATAAAGGAGATAGTGACATTATTGATTTTGTAGACCATTACATTAGGCGATATGTAGATACCCATCATGCCTATATCCAAAATTAATGTTTAGAGGATTGTTTGCATGAATTATAGATAATAAGAGTGACATATATGATCATATTATAAGGGATATGGTCCATGGAAGGTAAGAAAGCTTCTTGGCCAATTGATTTACCATTGTCCTACCCGAGGGATTGCAAAGTTAGTCAAACCCTCATCCCATAATTAGGAGGATAAAGCTCTCCACCACCAACAAGTTAGTTGTTAATGCTATTTTTTTAGTTACAAGCTCCATGCCACCCATCTCAAATTTGAAAAATATTTACAATCAATTAAAGTCATTTGAAAGCTTCTTTTTGTCTCCAAATGATAAAGGTTGAATCCTATGACGAGGAACTATGATTACTCATATTATAGTATTGATATAGGGATAAGATAAAATAATTATAAAATGAAAGAGAAGCAAAGAATCTCAACTTAGTAAATAACTTATTGTAAATAGAGAACTTTTTAGTTCCCCCTCATGATGCATCTCTCCATTTTTAGACTACACTCATTAAAAAATCTATCAAACAATATGAAATTCACAAATGCAAGGGGAAGATATTATTGTGGATTAATGAATCACTTAATGGAATAGAAGGAAAAAAAGTTCTTCCATTAGCTTAACCAACAATATCACAAGGGATAAATATCATCTATCAAAGAATATTTTTGTAAAAATCTTCCATTTTTCAAGAATATAAAAATAGTACTCTTGAACTACTATATTTACTTGCTTTCTAATAAGACATCCAATGTTATTATGGTAAGATCTTGCATTGTCCCCTAAAATACTTTTATCAAAGATAACAAAATTATAAATACTAAAAATTGATTTAAATTGTCTAAATTGAAAATTACACTATATCTATTCAGAGCATCAATGTAGTTTTGTTTCCAATTTTAATTTATTTTGTATAACATAAATAAGTATGCAGTTACTTTAAAATATTCTATCTATCTATCTATATCATTTTCTAAAAGGATTATGTTAAAATTAAAAATAAAATAAAAACCCGAAGTTATTTTTTTGTTTGAAAAAATAAAGTAACTTAGATGTTATTTTTTGTTTGAATAAACTGAATCTCTCTTTTACTCACACTAATATAAAAAATTTCTCACTGTAAACTTACCCAATTAATTCAATTTGCATATAAGAATTCTAGACATACATGTTGCATCACTTACATTGGAACTTGTATTTTGTCTTAATAACATGGATGTGTTATTATTATAATTATTGATATATAGAATCACAAGTGGTAAGAACTAATAAATGATATATATATATATATATATATATATATATATATATATATATATATATATATATATATATATATATATATATATATATATATTTTAAAGGAGTAAATATTATTATGTGGTCACGATATAACCATTACATAGCATATCCGCAACATGTGAGGGGAGAGATATAGCATATTTGTAACATGTGAGGGGAGAGATTTGAACCTGGGCCTCTCAATTTCAACTAGAGAGTTTTAACTACACACTTGCTCTCCAACTCCTCTACATGAGCCGATAATAAATGATATTTAAAGTTGATTTACTACCAAATGTTCTATTTGTTGGTCTTCTAACAAAATTATTGTTTTTATAATGTAATATTTATATCAAGCCTTTGAAAACTATATTTGGATATCTTTCAAGTGAATGTATGGTATAATATCTAATAGTTTTTTGTCAAACTAAATTAATAATATAATATGAAAAGTCTAGATAACCACATATTTTTCTAATTGAAGTAAAGATTATTATTTAAAATTTTATTAGATTTACATAGTATTTTTGGAAAACTTCATAGCAAATATTTGGTCTCATCTAATAATATGTTTTCTCATAAATACTTATATATACATACCCATGATGTTCTTTGCATACCCATTGATCTTTTCTATACCAATTGACATCAATATCCTTAAGTTGTTTCATTTATTTCCTAATCCATACAAAACAATATACAAGAGTGAATTCTAACCATAATTCAAAATCCTCTCCTAAATAAGCAAAACAATTTTACTTATTTGTTTTGCTCAACTAGAAAGGATGCCATCCTTCTTAGTCTTGAGTTAAGCTTTAAATATGGCAATAAAATATATCATACACATGGTGTCATGTGCAAGTTGCATGCCATCATTATAATATATGTCTAGACTATTATATTAATATCAATCAAACACATTGAATATCAAATCAAAGGCATAGAAAAATGTGTTCATAATGATCCTTGCAAGGTTTAAATAATCTAGATTTTACTTCATAAAACTTTAAAAATAGTTTCAAATAGATAGTCAAAAGAAAATGTTTCATGAAAAAAAAGGAAAAGAAAAGATTGAAATATTTCATGTTGTTTATGTTTGAAATTAGTTTTGAATTTGCTATCTAAATTTTTTTTTTTAGCATTTTAGTTCTATCTTCACGATCCTAAAGATGGATTTGGAATGTTGGTAAAATAATATTAAAGCTGGATTTGAAATATTGTGGACTTCAAAATATGCATAACAAATGGAAAAAATAATATAATATATTGTCCATGATTTGAAGAAAGCTCTTGGTGGTCCATTTATCTAATGACTTGAGAAAAAATCCTAGTGATCTATTTTATTGTAGTTAGTGTTTATTGCATGGAAAGGCGATATTAAGAACTTAAGTATAAACATGTTTGACTAACTTGTAATAAACATTAGTGATATTCATGATTTTGTGTTTTATGTATTTTTCATGGAAAACATCTATTTTACAACCAATATTAATAACAAGAATAAATTTTATGCTATATGGTATTTATTCATCTTCCTTTGTAAACATTGATATCTTATATAAATTTATTAATAAAAACTATATCCATCTATGTTCAATCTAAATTGTGTAAAAATAGATTTGAGGTTATGAGCTACATATGAATATTATTTTTAATTAATTTTAAAATTAAAGCATATATTATATTTGTGAAAAAGGATTAAATTCTATCTTTGACCAAGGAACTTGATAAGTATTTTTAAGTGGAATATTACAATTTAAAATTTAAAATTTTATTTTTTAACTTATTTTTTTTTTTTAGCAAAAAACCCCTTGCGGGGCTGCCTTGGTATGAGCGACCACAAACAGGGGGTTCTACACCGTCAAAGTCACCCAGGAGTCACGCCCGGCCCTGCCCGCACCAACATTATCAATTGGATTTTGGATACCCAATTCAACTTTTTGGTAGGGTGGAAATTTGAACCTGGGACCTCCCTTGGAGGATTGCCCTCTCCTCTTCAACTCACCTACAACACCTGGGTATTTTAACTTAAATTTTAAAATAAAATAAAAAATTAGAGTTTTTTAAATTTCTAATATCACCATTATCACTTAATCCTTATTCATATATCTAAAATTATGGACTCCTAGGTTTGATTCACGCTTTGAGAAAACTAATACCCAGTCTATCTAGGTCCAACTACCTTGTTTACCCCTTGAATTCTAGAATGATATAATGCTACATGATATTGGGAACTCCTTGGGAGTTTTCCTTGGAGTAGACATAAAAAACTTAAATGGTATCCCTAAAATGCTAGCTTGTATCTTAGTGGAGCTTAATCTCAGTTTAGAGTTGCTCGAGAACATGGATTTCATGTCAAGAAATTAGATGCACTTACAAAATCTTAACTACATTAAGATACCTTTTTAATGTAGTAATTATCATCATTATGGTCTTGTCAAGGCGGATTATGAAATGGAAGAGAGAAGAGGGAAAGAGACTATAAAAAGAAGTTGAAGGTTTTTTGATCAAAAAACTTGAGAGATAGTGACAACCGAAGCATAGATAGAAGAGGACCTAGTCAAGACTCCTGAATCGCTTAAAGAAATGTTTATTATCATGAATTTACAAACAAAGGAAAATGAGTTAGTTCCCACAAATTGCAATGGGGAAGCTTCAAATGAGGGAAGGGGGACCACACCTACAACTGAAAAAGCGTATGGAGGCATCTTATCAAGTAATCATCAAAGCCTAAACCTAATTTTACCCTTTTTCTAGGAATGGGGGATTGAATTTTAATAATGATAAACTTGGTATATCATCATTTCCTAGGTTGATCTCCTATATAGAGGTTTTGACAGACCATAATTTAGATAGGATATTACAAGAGGGTGGTGTTGTCAAGGTATTAGAACAAGGAGAGGATAAAGATATAAAATTTACTAAGTTCTTATCCAATTTAGCTAAAGATATTTCAGGCCAAGGAAGCAAGCAAGACTTAAACAACTCTGGTAGGATCTCTTCCTCACCAAGTTCTCCAAATCATCATAATACAAGCACATATTTTGGCAGTTATGTTCTAAGAGCCTTGAAAATTTGCAAAGGAGATATTGGGTAAGGTTAGGCATCAAGGGGTTACATATTGAGATAAGTCAATCTTAGGAGTTTGCATTAGGAAGGAAATTATACTTAAAAATTGCACAAGAAAAAGCTAAGAAGGAAATTTTATCTAGTAAGCAAAAATCTATAGTTGTGGTTCTTAGAGCAGGATAACCCAAGGGGAATGGGTATCAATAATCATACTCTCTTTAAATGTTAGATGGCTTGGGGGGCCTCATAAAAAATTATCCTAAAGCATTTTTAAAACTTCATAAACCAAATATAACTTTAATCTAGGAGACTATGTAGGATGTAAAAAAAAACAATAGCCATACTTGCCTCTCTCCTATCAAATCGGAACTTTCTAGGTTAGACTTAAAAGGAAGATCAAGGGGAATGTAATGAAATGGAATTCCTCTTGTCAGCCAGTTGATAAGGGATATATTGAGGTTAGTGTCGTTATAGACTCACATTCAATGGAGCTAGGTAACCTGATTTCTATAATCAATTTGTATGGTTCTTATGGTAGTAGAGGGTAGTTTTAGAAAGAATTATGTATACAAGACTTTTAAAAAAGAAAATGTAGCAGTTGGAGGGGACTTAAAAAGTACAACTAAAAGATAAAAAAATATGGGGAGAGGAGGAAATAACGAATTCTCTCGCTAAATTTTTCCTACAAAAAATCTAAAATGTAGATTTGTGTGATGTAGAACCCCTTAAACTATTTCAAACTTGAAGGAATCAATGAAATAGAAGATAAAGTATTTCTAAAAGGTTGGACAAATTTTTAGTGTATAAAAACCTCACAGCTAAATTAAAAAGACTAAGGTCTTGGATAGATCAAGGTGAAGGATATGATCATTCATTGATTTTACTACAATTAGAAAATGATCAAGAGAAACCAATACAACCTTTCAAGTTCAACGCTATCTGGTTAGAAGATGAGGAATTTATAAATATAGTAAAATATGAGTGGAGACATGTTGACCCTACAATAAACAAGACAACTTTAATTTAGTTTTTTAAAAATCTAAGGAGAATCAAATCTGATACAATCGCATTGGCCAAAGATAAATATTGAAAAGTAGAGGCAAAGATAATGGATATAAAATCTAAATTAAATTACTTATATAGTCACAAAGGCAATGAGGTATTTTTAGACAAGGAGAATTTGCAAGTCAAGGAGTTGGAAAAAAAGAGGGGATTTCTAGAATGAGAAGATGCAAAGTGGAGGATGAAAAGTAGAGCACTTTGGTTGGAATAGGGGAATGAGAATACAAAAGTCCTTCAAAAGTATGCAAAACAAAAAAGACAAATACAATTTGGGATATGAAAGGGGAGGATGGAAGAAATATGAGAAGGTTTCAAGAAATAACGAGATTAGAAGTATCCTACTTTAAGAGAATTTATCAAGAACCTAATAGAGAAAATATAGAAAAATTATTAAGCTAGCACTTTATCTATCTAAGATGGTCAGTGATGAAGTTAAAGAGACTTTGATGACAAAAATAATTGAGGAGCTACAAATAATAGTTAAATATTTTTAGAAAGGGAAGAGTCTTGGACCATATGGTTGGTCCATTAAATTTTATGTGGGTTTTTATGAGCTATGGGAAGAAGACATTTTAGAGGCGGCTAAGGAATAAAGGAATTTTAGGTTGGTACTCAGGTCTATCAAATTATTTTTTCTTGGCCTTGATTCCTAAGAAGGATAACCCAAAAAATTTTAGGGAGTATAGGTCTATATCTTTGTGTAATAATCTACAAAATATTCTCCAAGATTATTGGTAGGAGGTTAATAGGGGTTTTTTAAAACACCTTCTCATAAGAATAATTTGATTTATTGAGTAAAAGATAACTCCGTGAAGGTATAGGTGTTGCTTAGGAAGCACTTCATTTAGTTAAATCAAGGAAGCAACAATAATTAAGCTTGATTTAGAAAAAATATTTTTATAGGGCAAGTTGGTTGTACATCGGGCTTATTGATATGGAAACCAAAGAGAAGCTATACTATCCATTATGTTGAAGGCTTATATAGTATATGTTAGGTAATCAAAAGAGCTACAGAGGTTACAACCAACTACAACAACATGTAATGCAGGGATAACCACCTTGTAACAATATGGATACAAACAAAATAGTGTCATGCTAGAGACAACAACAACTTCAACAACATAACCAATGCATCCTAACTACTAACAAGACAAAATATAATATGAGCATACTATACCTCACGTAAATACAAGGCAAGAAATATCTTAGGCTTAAGGATAAAACTAAGGTACAATGATGTTCTTATCAATATTCCCAATCATAGAAGCATTGGATCCAAATTCTCTCAATAAATTTGGAAAGTCACAAGCCATATGTAGAAGCTGACAAGTTTTCATGTCAAAAACTCTACTTATATCAAGCGAAAGCTTGAAGTTAGGTACCACATCTATTGGGTGGTTGATGATAGACTTAGTATCCAATGTAGAATTTTGAGAAGGAGGAGGATGTCGAAAAGTAGTGAGGGTAATAGTGGCAGCCAAGAAGGTGGTCTCCCTAGGCCATCAACCATTTTGATCATCGATACACCCCATTCATGTATGGAAAACACATCACGAAAAGAGGTGTTAGAAAATATGGTATTTTTGTGACAACCAAGGAAAAGAGTAATCCAGTCTAAGAATATCTAAGGGTAAAAAGAAGGTACTATGAATCTGATGACTGCAAATATAGGGTGCAAAGTCAACGAATCAACCAGTTGTAGTGGAGCAAATTGAATGGGGAGCTCCAACACAGGTTCTATCTCTTTTTCAAAATATTCTATTAAGGCAGTAGTAGTAAGAATTTCTTTATATTCAACTCCATTAATAGGGAATTCTTCAAATATTTGTGTGTTTTCATCATTAATAATAGTATAGTCCAAAGGAAGGACAATGGGATCCATACACATAGATCCTGGTTCAATTCCAAGTATTGCTACTTCATGAATTTTAATAATTTTTTAGTGTTCCTCAAAAATATTAATAGATTCTTCGAGTTTAAGAGCAACATCATCTAGTGGAAAGATGATGGTACTTTTTCCAATATATCCTAGTTCGAATCTAGTTGCTAATTCAAAATTTTTATTAGTAATTTCTTTTGTTTTAGTAGGACGAATTTTTGCTTCAAAAAATGCTTGTTCTTTTGCTATCATTTCTTTAACCAGTTGGGCATCTCAAAGCGGTTGGAGATTAACAATGACCATTTTGAGTCATTGCTCCATATCCTCAAAAGACATCATGGTACCCTACCTCAATCAATAATGTCTAGAAAAATATTAGTAACAAATTTGAGGGTTTCCTAATGCACAATTGCCTAGAGTGAAATTTTTTTCCTTCCAAATTACAAAAGAGGTAATAATAGTGCTTTTAAAAAATTACATAAATTTGTGCAATTACAAGAATTTGTCCTTCAATTTGAAGTGGTAAAGAAAAATGAGCACTGGATTTGAAAATATATACCCTTAATTTGCAATTTTTAGATTTCTTAGAGGCAAAAATAAAGAAAAATTGTTTAACCTTTGCAAAAATTTGTTTTGAAGTGCTTGGCGGGTCGATAGTTCAATAAATTCAATAACACACTCAACAAGTCAATAGTCCATCGAATTCAATATCGTGCTTGGTCAAAGTTAGAATTCAACAACGCTAGGTAGTTGGTCCACGACCAGGTATCCACCACATGGTAGAGGGTTGTATGAGCCTCCAACTGATGCATGCTACCACTTGGCCACATGAACATAGGTATGGTGGCTGCCTAACCATTGGTTAGGGGTCACTAAAATAAGGCAGCCTCCGCTCCTTTAAGCCGCTCTCAGGCTGTCCCATGATCGATGTGGGAAAAAAGATGCCCAAAAACAAAAATTAAAATTAACCTATCAAAAATTCCTACCTAAAATCTATGATGTGCTTGCTAACCAGATGTTACCACATGTCTATGATTTATTGGGCAGTTTTGATTCTCGTCATGGGGCTGTGGAGGAGCCACATGGTGAGTTGTGATTTGGGGGGACACTAGGGTTAGAATATGATGCGTGATTGGTCAATTTTTAAACCTTAGGGATGGTTTAATTTTTTTGTTATTCACCTTTGGTTTTTATTTCTCTACTACATTATTGTCTCCCTATGGACAATGTGTCTGTGAAGGGGCACTTGTATCTTTGAGTGCCTTCTAGGTAGGGCATCTATAGGTGCTAGACCGCCTATGCTATGATGGATGTCTGTGAAGGCTAAGATGCTTGGAGTGTGTTGAGTGTTTGTAAGGTTGAGGCTTCTAGTGCATTAGGTGCCTGTGATACTCAGGGCGCCTAGAAAAAATACCAAATGATGCCAAGAAAGAGGCCAAAAATATTAGGGAGGAGGAATGGAGGTGGGGGGTAGAGATAACCTACTCTTATATTAGCTAGGCACGATGGTCGATCAGGCAAGATGTCGATCATAAATATGATTGGTCAATAAAGGAAAGAGAATGTGAGGGGGGAAAGGGGGCACTTAGACCATAATCCTTTGAACCCTTAGAACTAAGGGACTAATTATCCTTCCTTTTCCACCACAAAGACTTTATGCATATTCTAGTTGGTCAGTTTTTCTCTCAAAAAAGAGTGTCAAACCTTTCTCATAGCCTCAAATTGACCAATAACCTATGCAATTAAGTCCTCCTAACAACTTCAATAAGCTTATGAGAACCTCTCAATTGAGGGATATTTTCTTAAATGATAAAGCCCTTTCTTCAAAATTTTCTTGCCTTTCTTACGCTAAGTCTAGTTCTCTGCAATGTCATAGAACCTAGGCTACCTATGATGATTATTTTAGGGGTACCTGGAGTAGGGGTAATTGAAAACCCTCTTACACCTCTTGAGCTTCACATAAGGTTTCTAAGAATCAACCTAAACCAATCTAACGCAAAACTTAGCCATGAAATGTGTGCTCTAGTTGGAAATAACCCAAACTAAGAACTGAGATGCAAATGAAGTTGACAACCTTACCATCCTTCTTGCTAACTCTCCTGTAGCTTTGATACTAGTGATATAGAAATCAAAGTGAAGCTAGATCATCCATTATATTGAATGCTTATATAGTACAAGATAGGGGATCAAAGGAGTTATAGGGCTTACAACCAACTGCAACAACATGCTATGTAAGGAGACAAAAATATATCACTCTCAAAAACCCACGTAGGAGCAACAGGATAACGAAAAAGCCAAAAAATAAAAGATTCATAAACAAGGAAAATCAAGAAGAAGAGAAAGAGTCCAACAGGACAGAGATGCACTTGAGAAATACAGGCACTAACTGTTCGGTTGCCCAACTACGTTATGCCCATTAGCCCCCACCAAAATTTTAAACTCTTCTAGGATCTCAAATTGATCCTTTTACTCATCCAAGAGAGTCTTTGCCTGATAAAGCATAGAGGAAGTCATCATGGCCACTCTCTATAGGGCCTTCATGATTTTGTGGGGGTCCTAGAGGTGGCCTCTTTCAGATATATTAGGCCAATAGGACACTCTAGAAGCCAATAGGGGGACGATTTGGTGGAGGTGCCCTTGAGAGGGTGGATTTTCTTAGGGGCAATTTATTGCTTAACCTAAAAAGAGAGTGAATCATCAAAAGCATTATTATCAACCACAATTGGGGATTTGCACTTACTTCTACTAGCTTTGGCTTTAGTGGAGCGATAGGTACTCGATGTACCATCCATATTGGTGTCGAAATCGATCGTCTAATTAGTTATTGGAGATGCAAAAGTGTCCCCCTTGGTTGCTCTAGTATCATCCATAGGTCCCATTGTATAGACCACCACTTCCATGGCCCTCTAAGTTTAGAACTCCAAAACGTAGTGGTACATCAACAAATGTTGTCCTTGGTATAGAGGAAGAGAAGAGACCACTCTCTTGATGTTTAGGATCGATATTTCAACAGATCAGAAGAGATACTCTAGTATATTAATTATATTCTTCCCCTACAAATGGTTAATTAAATCAAGGTGGAAACTACGCAACACTTCACTGAGACTATCCAACGTGAAGTATAAAAGGACTATCACCATTACTAAATCCCACGACTTCGGGAGAGTATCTCAAAAAGAGGTACTAGAAAACATGGCATTATTGTGATAGCCAAGGAAAAGAGTAATCCAATATGAGAAAACCTAAGGGTAAAACGAAGGTACTATGAATCATATGACTACAAATATAGGGTGCAAAGACATCGAATCAACCAGTTTTAGTGGAGCAAATTGAATGGGGAGCTCCAACGCCAGGTTCTATATCTTCTTAAAAATATTCTATTAAGGTAGTAGTATTAGTAAAAATTTCTTTATATTCAACTCCATTAATAGGGGGCTTTCTTCAAATATTTGTGTGTTTTCATCATTAATAATAGTATAGTCCTAAGAAAGGACAATGGGATCCATACCCATAGATCTTGGTTTAGTTCCAAGTACTCTTACTTCATGCATTTCAATTATTTTTTAGTGTTCCTTAGAAATATTAATATATTCTTTAGCTTCAAGAGCAACATTGTCTAGTGGAAAGATGATGGGATTTTTTTCCAATAGAATCTAGTTCAAATCTAGGTGCTGCTTCAAAATTTTATTTACCAATTTCTTTTATTTTAGTAGGAAGAATTTTTGCTTCAACAAATGCTTGTTCTTTTGCTATCATTTCTTTACCAGTTGGGCATCTCAAATCGGTTGGAGATTAACAATGACCATTTTGAGTCATTTCTCCATATCCTCAAAATACATCATGGTACCCTACCTCGATCAATAATGTCTAGACAACTATTAGTAACAAATTTGAGGGTTTCCTAATGTACAAATGCCTAGAGTGCAAAACTTTGCCTTCCAAATTACAAAAGGGGTAATAATAGTGCTTTTAAAAAATTACATCAATTTGTGCAACTAAAATAATTCGTCCTTCAAATTTAAGTGGTAAAAGAAAAATAAGCACTAGATTTGAAAATATTTAACCTTAATTTACAATTTTTTAATTTCTTAGAGGCAAAAATTGATAAAATTTTACAAAAATAAAGAAAAAAAATTTCACCTTTGCAAAAATTTATTTTGAAGCACTTGGCGGGTTGAAAGTTCAACAAATTCAATAACACACTCAACAAGTCAATAGTCCATCAAAGTCAATACCGTTCTTGATCAAAGTTTGAATTCAACAATGCTAGGTAGTTGGTCCACAACCAGGTATCCACCACATGGTAGAGGGTCGTATGAGCCTCCAACTGGTGCGTGCTACCACTTGGCCACATGGACACAAACATGGTGGCTACTTGACCATTGGTTGGGGGTCACTAAAATAGGGTAGCCTCCGCTCTTTTAAGCCACTCTTAGGCTATCCCACGGTCAATGTGGGACAAAAGAGGCCTAAAAACAAAAATTGAAATTAACCTATATAAAATTCCTGCCCAAAACCTGTGATGTGCTTTCTAACCAGATGTTACCACATGTCTATGATTTATTGGGTAGTTTTTATTCTCATCGTGGGGATGTGGAGGAGCCACATAGTGAGTTATGATTTGGAGAGATACTAGGGTTAGAATCTGATGCGTGATTGGTCGATTTTTAAAACTTAGGGATGGTTTAATTTTTTTGTTTTTCACCTTTGGTTTTTATTTCTCTACTACATCATTGCCTCCCTATGGATGATGTGCCTATGAAGGGATGCTTATGTCTTTGAGCACCTTCTAGGTAGGGAGTCTATCGGTGCCAAACCACCTATGCTATGATGGGGGTGCCTGTGAGGCTAAGATGCCTAGAGTGTATTAAGCATTTACAAGGTTGAGGCTCCTAGTGCATTAGGTGCTTGTGATACTCAAGGTGCCTAGAAGAAAATACCAAATGATGCCAAGAAAAGGCCAAAAATGTTAGGGAGGAGGAAGGAATTTTGGGGGTAAAGATAACCTGCTCTTCTATTAGCTAGGCATGATAGTTGATTAGGCAAGATGTCGATCAACAAGATGTCTAGTCAATCAAGGAAGGAGGATGGGAGGGGGAAAAGGGGGCACTTAGACCAAAATATTTTGAACCCTTAGAACTAAGGGACTAATTATCCTTCCTTTTCCACCACCAAAACCTTATGCACCCTCTAGTTGGTCAGTTTCTCTCTCAATAAGGAGTGTCAAACATTTATCACAACCTCAAATTGACCAATAACCTATGCAATTGAGTCCTAACAACTTCAATCAGCTTATCAGAACCTCTCAATCGAGGGATATTTTCTTGAATGATAAAGTCCTTAAAAATTTTCTTGCCTTCCTTAGGGTAATCCTGGTTCTCTACAATGTCATAGAAGCTAGGTTACCTATGATGATTCTTTTAGGGTTACCTAGAGTAGGGGTACTTGAAAACCCTCTTGCACCTCTTGAGCTTCACATAAGGTTTCTAAGAATAACCCTAAACCAATAAAATGCAACACTTAGCCATGAAATGTGTGCTCCAGTTGGAAATGATCCAAACTAAGCACCAAGTTGCAAATGAATTGACAACCTTACCACCCTTCTTGCTAACTCTCCTGTAGCTTTGATACTAGTGATATGGAAATCAAAGTGAATCTAGATCATCCATTATGTTGAATTCTTATATAGTACAAGATAAGGAATCAAAGGAGTTATAGGGGTTAAAACCAACTATAACAACATGCTATGTAAGGATAAACCATATTGTCACATGGATGCAAACCAAATAGTGTCATGCTAGAGACAAGAACAATCTTAATGACATAACCAATGCATCCTAACTACTAACAAGCCAAAATATTGCCTGGGCATACTATGCCTCATACGAATACAAGGCAAGAAATATCTTAGGATTAAGGATAAGCCTAAGGTGCAATGATGTCCTTATCACTTATATTAATTCATATTGTTTGTAGTGTGTCCTTTGTAAATTGGGTAATGGGATGCATTGATTATGATTCCTTTTCTATCTTAATTAATGGTTTAAATTCTAGCTTCTTCAAGCCTTCTAGAGGTATGATATAGGGATACCCTCTAGAAGGATGGGACTTAAGAATATACATATTTTGGGGAAAGCACTATCTGCCAAGAATCTTTGGAGATTAATAACTGGTAGATATAATAGGATAAGGTTATCAAGGAGAAATATTTACGTTTCATGTCCTTTGAAGAGTGGATTAAAATTCCTATCAACCTAGTGACTAATACAACTATCATTTGAAAAGCATTAGTGAAGGCTTTTCCATTATTGGGTAATTTTTTGGTTCAAAAAATAGGAAATGGTAAGAAAGTAAGGCTAGGGAAATATCCCTGGCTAGAGAATTGAGGAGATTACTAGCTATTTAAAAATTTAATAGAACATCTAAATAGATAGGGGACCAGGGTATTAGAAAATGCAACCTCTATGGATACAACCAACTTATGGAATCAGGGGTGGTTTTTAGTAGAAGAATTACTTTTGTAAGGAAGTGAAGTTTAGCAATGGAACAAGTATACAAGGAGTTTGAAAAGGGATTTTATAAGATTGAGACAAGAATAAGACTCTTTAGTATGGTCAAATAACCCAACTAGTGAATAGTTTATAACTAAGGAAGGGTACAAGGTAATGTTTGAATATAATAATGAGGAGGTCCTTTTGTGGTGGAGCAGGATTTGAAAGGTGAAAACACCCTTGAAAATCAAAATTTTTCTTGGTTAGATTTAGCTAAGAAGGCATTGACATGGGATGTTCTACAAAAGAGGTCTTGGTAGGGTCCAAGTCAATGCAAATTATGTAAAAGGGAAGAAGAAGCAATGAATCACCTACTTGTTCATTATGATTTCTTGAGAATAGTGTGGAGGTCTATTCTACCCATGACTAAGGAGAAGGGACAATAGCCAACAAAGAATCTATTGGATAATATGCAACATTGGTCCAAAGACAAAGGCTTAAAGGAATATGCGTACATTCCATTAATAACAACATGGGGTCTATGGTTGGTGAGAAATTCTATGTTTTTTGAAAGTAAGGAAATTCTACCTATACAAGTTTAATCTCATATTAAATACATTTTGTAAGACAGGTTGGCAATTTAATAGTGGATATTATGAAATCTTGGGCTTTTTTGATGAAGCTTGTCAAGGCAATCTAAATAGTTGTGGGGTAGAAGGATTACTACATTAGGATGGAATTCACAAATTAACTTTCAAAATGAGTCTTGGTGAAGGAACCAATAACGTGGTAAAGTGGAAGGCTTTGATCTTTTTGTTAAGAATGGTAGTACAACAAGAAATAACAAAACTTCAATTTTTTATTGAGTCAAAATTGGTGGTGGATTGGGCTTAAGGATTAGTGGGGATGTAAAATTTGATACTTAGGCCTTATTTTTGAGCAAGTGAAATTGCTAGAAGCATAATTTGCAAAGATATCTTATAAGCATATCTATAGAGAACTAAACGAGGAAAAAAATGGTCTATCAAAAGTTGCCTTGGATGTTCCAATTGGTACTTGGTTAAGGAAGTAGTGTGTGGGACTTTGATTCCACCATAGTCTGCACCCTTTTGATACTTTTTTCCTTTTGATAGAAGTCATGATTTAGGATACCTTTTGTGTTCTTTTTGATATCTTTTGATAATTAAGGTCATATCTGTAAGATGACTGATGCCTGCAGTGTTGAGGTACCAAAATGACACTCTATAAGATGAATGAAGGTATTGTAATAGGTTTGATAGAATTTTTAAATAAATTTAAGTCATTGTTGAAATATTCTAGAATAGCTCTAAATGGGACTGTTTAGTAAGGCCTATATGAGGGTATAAAATACCCATCTCATTGTAATTTTTTTTCAAACTTTGAAATGAAAGTTACTCTTTTTCTAAGGAAAAAAAATATATATATATATATATATATATATATATATATATGATAGAGATAAAAGTTGCTCTATTTGAGAGATAAAAAAAACATAGTTTTTCTTGTCTAGAAATATAAAAAAATAGATGCAAAAAAATGGGGTTTCCCAAATGCAAATAATTTTTTTCTATTACTATAAATAAAAATACTTATGATTATTTTCTATTCTACAAATTCTAAATGCTTACTTAATAGTAATGTTCGAAAAAATAATTAAAAGTTCAAGATGATATTTAATTAGTAGAATAAAAATCTATTGGTGGTTTTGCAAGATTTTATACTAATCCTCTATCAAAAATAAAAAAATAATTTTTTTAATGTTAAAAGGCATCCACAACAACCATTTAGTCATAAAAGTTCAATATGAATGGTATTAAAGTCAAATACTTTTAGTAAGATTTCAAATATATTTTCCAAATAAATACTAAGTAGTGATGTATTCATTAGGTTTCGAGGGAATGAAGAGTTTCACACCCTTAACTAAGGTTCAAATCTCATGAGTGAACTTTAAAATTTATCTTATGGGATCTAGGGAAAGTGGTTAAGAGTAAAGAGTTTCACATTATTAGCTCAAATCCTATGGATGGACTTTAACATTCATCAAATGGAAGGAGCTCTATTGGTTAAATATGTTGACTTCCAAGGTAGACATCATAATTTTTTTGATGATATGTGTGTGATTGTCGAGATGTTGTCATATTATGGTAATGTGGTTATTATGTAAAACAATCAAAACCTATTTCAATCATATATAACTAATAAAAATATTGGGCAAGGTAACTTTATAATTATAATTAAAATTTTATGATAATATTATTAAATTTGATTTATTATTTTTATTAAATTTAATATATAATTAAATATATTTATTTTTTATTCTTAAAGCCCACTCATAGACACCCCATGTGGTTTGAACTTGGGTATTTTAGATGAAAATCCAAAACATACCACTACGATGTCTAACATGGACTATATAATTAAATATTTCACTTAGTAATGATGTAGTTTTATAAGTGGTATATGGCTTATATTGGAGTCATTCTCATCATAATAACAAAAAATTATATTTGGTAATCTATTCAACTTGCATTTATATTAAAACTATCTTAAATCTCTTAGATCTTCACATGAAATTCATGATATCATTTTTATTAGGAGACAAAATATTCTTTGGATAATTGTCTTTAATTTGAATTATGTGGAGACAAAGACCAATATCACCATTAGCTAAATTATGATTATGCTATTTGTCATTATATTTTCTTCTTTGCAGGTATGTTGATTTAAAAAAAAAAGAATTTGAAAATTAATATTAAAAAAGATCATTTATAAGTTTGGATGAGACTCTTCCCAACCTTAGTAGGCGAGAACACTTGTTTACAACAGTAAAAGAATATTTGCATTGAATCCAAATATCTTAAACCATATATCTATAATGGTTATCCAAATTATCTACACATTGGATTTGTTCACCAACTTGCCTAATCAACTCATCCTCAATAGCCATGCCATTATGCCACTGAACCCCTACCTCATTCTCGATACCCATCTTAGATAGGATGTCTATGACTTTATTTAGATCTCTACCCACATAAAGCATAGTCACATCATCTGATTCCATTTGTAATTCCTTAATTTGGGTGACAAGAACCCTCAACATCCATGTCTCCAAAGCAAATTTCCTCATGCAATCTAGATCTCCTACCAAGATTTGAGAATCTAATTCTATAATTATCCTCATATAACATTGTCTTATTGTCGAGATAGAAGTAGATTTGATAGCTAAGAATTCTGCTTCATTTTTTGTGGCCCTACCTAGACCTTGCAGTTCCCAATAGAGCATTGTTCCAACATGATTCTTGAAGATCACTCCAACTCCAGCTCTACTCAAATTGCCTTTTGTAGCTCCATTAATTTTAATTTTAATTCAACCTTCGAACGGTGGTTTCCAACTAGATTTGTCTTGTCCCTCTTGCACTTCACCTTCCGTATCCATCATTCCTATATCAGCCTAAGTTTCCTTTTTAGCATATATTGCCACAGTTTTCATGAATTTGTTAGAAATGACCTGCCAAACACCATCCAAGGATGAAAAGGTTTCTCTAAACAATTTATCATTTCTCTCCAAACACACTTTCCACCAAATGAAGTTTAATCCAAGATTCTACCCAATATGAAGAGCTTTAGATTTAAATCCACCACTCTTCCATATTTACCAAATATTAATCTGATTCAAATCACCATTTACTTTGATTTTATAAGCTAAAAACCATTGCTCCCAGATTTGGTGCATGAACGAGCACTCAAACATCAAGTGGTTAGATGTTTCTTGGCTCTTGTAGCATAAAATAAATTGATATGGACCAATGATTCCCCTACATATCAAATTATAAAAAGTGAGAATTTCATTGTGCATGTACTACTAGACAAAGAAGTTTACTTTCAACCAACCCTTGAGTTGCTAAATATTTCTCCAATCCTGTCACCACCCAAAATTCTCTTCCTATTTTTTTATTTTTGCTTAGGGATTCCAAGATCTACCATATGACAACTGCTAAGTCTGTGTCAAAAGTTACCCTAATTATCATTCTTGGGCACATCCATCTCTACTCCTTACATAGATCCAGTTATGTAGGAGCACCGGATGGTTTCCCTAAAAATTCAAGCCATCTCTCATTATATTCAATGAGCTAGTCAAGAATTTCTCCCTTTTATTCCCTTGAAAGGTGCACACCAACTTTAATTTCTACATAGATCTTTTAATGTAGATGATATCTTATACATAGCTCTTTTAATGTAGATGATATTTGCATGTAGGAATTTTACTATCTATCTCAGATTTGTTTGAGTTAGTCATCCCTTAAATGAGTTTCATTACCATTTAAACATAATATGAATGATAAGATTCCATCCTTTCTAATTTTACTCCTCGAAGTATCCATATTTAAAATACCTATCAGAACTAGATGTCTCATCCTTAAAAGTCTAAAATATTCTCTAAATTAGCTTTTCTATAAGCTACCGCTCATAACATAAGAGAAATTCCATAACAGAAAATCTATTCTCTAAGTAAAAGTAAGGTAATATTCCATTGCTAATTCTCTACATAAATTCCACCTTAAAGAGAGACACCAATTAGCTTCTAAAGAAAACCAAGTTTCTTAATAATTAATATGCTTACCAAACAACTGAATTGGGTAATCATAGAATAATCAACCTCTCTCATAATCGAAAGCAATATACACTTTTTATTAATTAATCAACTGGCAAACGTTACAAAAAATAATAAAATAACCCAAAAGTTTCCTCCTAAAGACATTGAGATTGGTAGTTCTAGGAGTATTTCATTTAAACTCCTTCAGAGTAAATCCTATACCCTGAAAGGTTTACACAGACGTAATAGAACCTCTACATGCAATTTCTAAAATGTCTCACACGGAGCTTAAGCATCCTAACATAGGAATCACTCCAACATGGTCAATGCACTGCTTGAGCATTCATTCGCTGCTCCTATCCGTCGTCACCTCCATACGCATTCTCACAGAGTTCCTACAATCTCAATGCATGAGGTATTTTAGAAAATACATGAGAAACCTAAACAAAATTTACCTTGATACCTTTTACAAACGTATTTGTTTATTCATATCCTAAAGATCCATAATTTATTCAAGGTAATGAGTGTCCTACGCTTTTAGATCAAACCATAGGTGTTTCATTTCCCTTATAACAAAAGTAATACTTACCATTGCCATTCATCTGCTAAAATATTATGAAACACATAATTTACAGGCCTATATCTTGTCCTCACAAGCTGTAAATATAAAATACACATTTCTAAAAGAAATACCAAAACGTATTATAAACAACCCATCATTAACCAAAATATAACTCATAATTCTAGAATTTTCATTTATTCGAATACCTTGCAACATGACTAACAACAAAAAAAAATTCTTGTTCACCTGTCATGCACGCAATTATCACAGATCTCATTCAATCGCAGATCAAACACTCACACATATTTAACAACGAGCTCAATTATACAACTCACCATAACTTATAGTGTAAGCTACAATCATTCACTAGTTTATAATCACATTAATAACAACTAGTGTCCATAATCTAAGTCACTCACAACACAGAATCCAAACTTTGGTTAACCTTCTACACATACTGTAACAAAAATCTTTCCTTAACTCACACTAGTACTGAATACATTTGTTTAATAATCTTGCGATACAGGTAATACTATAAGTTAACCTTAGCACTCACTATCAACTACAACATAGGTTTCCTTACTTGTCCTAGTTATATAAAACAACATCAAGTCATTCATTTACTGATGCTAAACAAATTACATTCACAATGACACAAGCCAATATTAACTTGCACTATCTTTAATATAACGTTTTTTTTTTTTTTTTGAATTTACATGGTGGAATTGGTAGCCACCACTAATCCGGGCAGGCTGTCCAGCTTTTATGGTTGCCATTGTATTCTGCGTTGTTCGCCCCAGAAGCCGCCACACAGATCTTCACGTAGTCCGACCCTATAACCACCATGCCACAATCATTTTAAACCTTTTACACTGCTGAAAGCACCAGGAAAGGAACAAGCGTTCAGTCTAGCGAGGCCCAAGATTTGAACCTTGGAATCTTTAATATAATGTTATTACAAAGAACCATACTATTACAATTTACGTATTTTCCAATCCTACAATCACATAAATAGGCATAAGCTGTTGTTATTTTGCTCTAACATATATAATGCAAAACCCCTTAATTAAGTTTTAGACACGAAAAACAACTACAAGATTTCATTAACCTCAAATAATCCCTCTTTACATCTCAAAATTCCATTTGCACTCAGGAATCCCAATTTCAGATTATCTTGCACCTCCACAAACATAGGTACATAAACTATAAACAACAATCTTTCAAATTTTCTTATACCGATGTTAAAAATCTTTTCACTCCAAGCTTATATTTCACAATGTTCACTACCAGAATGTCAATAGTGGTTTACCAAAAGTTGTTGGTTCATTTCCAAGCCTAGAAAGTCAACACTTTGTAGGAAAAGATACTACTATCATCCTAACATTCTTAACTATTCTAAAATCAGGAATGTAACCAACTAAAGACATCTAGGTAAAGCACTCATTGGTTGAGCAATTCAATACGACCTTGAATATCCACAAGCGTCTTTACATAAACCAATGGCTCTACCAGAATTATTTTTTTAAAGCCATCTTTCTACATTCACTAAAGGTTCTCATTAAAAGACTAAATTCATATTCTAATCTCTCAATAAAGAACAAGCTTATCGAATTCACAAAAGAGCCTCAGTATAAAAACTTGGTTTATCCTAGCATGAGCTCCACGATAGTTATAGACCTGCAACTCTTATCTTCTCGATTCTTTTCTTCTCAAGTTTTGTCCTCCCTTTTCTCTTTCATTATTTCCTTTCTCTTTTGTCTTCACTGTCTTCCTTCAAAAAATCCCTTCATTCCATCACCCACATCCCGAGAATTCGTTAGGAATCAGGTGTTCATTAAAGGGTATTCACATGTCCCTTATTAATTAGAGTACATGGGTGAGAATCAATCTGACCAACCAAAGAACCTCCATCCTATTGAGTGATATTTTTGTCCAATCACAAGAATATACTCACAATCAAGATTCTACCCGGATATCCTCTCTTGCAAGGAAATATTTATGATTTCCCCAAGGTTATGTTTAATGTGTTAATCTACTTGCAATGCTTAGTGAAAATGTGAAATGCCAAAAGTTAGTTGGATACCTCAGTGTTGCATATACCTGTTAACAAGGGGCTTGTTTTGGTTGATCAGATTTACAATGACTTTGTTGTTCATGAAATCTTATTGAAACAGTGAAATTAAGGATCAAACATTTGATTTGAAATATAAACCTTTGAAATGTGATTTAATCAATTTTATCTCAAATTGTTAATGTTTGCACTTGATTATTTTTTGAAAATTTGATAAATATTTCACTTTAACCTTTGAAAATTGATTTTAATTGATTTTATCTCAAATTGTTAATCAAATTTTATCTTAGATTGTTAATCAAGTTTTATCTCAAATTGTTAAGATTTGCATGAGAATAATCAAAATGAAATGATTAAATCTAAACTTTGCAATATAAAAACTTTAAATTATCATATTAATTATTCACTTTAATGAAAATTTGAAATTTATTGAAATTTTCATTTTACATAAAATGAAATTAAATGATTATTTGAAAACTATGCAAAGTTAGAACTTCAAATTTTCATCAAAAAATGTAAATTTATGTAAAAATGAAAATTTTAATTTTAATTTTTGAAACTTACGTATTTCTTTTTAGGGTTTTGATTTTTATTTGATGAAACTTTAATAAAAATAAAAAGGCTAGGGTTAGAAAAATAAATAAAATAAACTAAAATAAAACTATGCAAAACAAAATGGAACAAAAATAGAGAAAGATTAATGTAATGAAAATTCTTAACCCTGAATCTATAGAACTAATTCTTTGAAAATTTAAACCTAATCTAATTTGATCTCAATTCAGACAATCAAAACTAGATTAAGTGCAATCTTCTAAGGAAATAAATAATATATTAAATTAATTAGAAAGGCTACCATTCGAATGCATAAACCTCACTAAAGAAATCAATATATTAAAGTTAAAAAAAATATTCAATAAAGCTTTATTTCAGAAAACCTTGCACTCTGTAGTTACAATGGTGAAACCTTCAATGCAACAATCTAGAGAAATCTTCTTCAACAAACGTTCTTCAACTTTTTCTTACTCCAAAAATCTTCTAACCTAGAATCTTCTAACCCCTTCTTGAATATCAATGGCTATTTATAATATGAAAATTTTAGTTTTTCAATTTGTTTTTTTAGTTTATTATATTGCGTGATAGTTTGTGAAACAGGTTTCATAACCATTATGAAACCTACGTATTGACATATTCATTATTAAATTGATATAATACTTTTAGCTTATTGAAATAAGTTATTGACAATGCAACCATAAGCTTTGGTTATAGGATGGAAACTATCCCAAAATACACAACACACGTTGGGTTTGCTTGTTGCAGAATATAGATACCTCCAACAAAGCAACCCCTATAAGAAAATATTGGTACTGTGCAACTTCATACCTTTTAGGCTTGAGAGGATTATATTAATTATTAATAAAGTCATTGCTTCCAGCCATAAGCTCATTTTAGTAAAGAAAACATCCATCTGTGTATATGTTCGAGCCTCTTCCTGCATGAGTTCATTGGAAAACAAAACTTGGGCAGCCCCATGTAAGTTATACATCCCCATAACAACTTGGTTTGATTCTCCTAGAAAGCAAATAAAGTGCGCACATTGAATCCATGTAAACGCAAAATTCAATATTCCTTGTAGTTCAAATTCATATGCCAGTATACTCTGACTGGGTATATGTGATAGGTATATCACAAAAGATATACCAACTTCTTAATAGGAGAATTTATCCCTGGTTTGTCAAGAAACCATGAATTGTTCTCGATACTGCCAGGCTAAGTGATTGCGGTAGGTGCAAGTAGCAATGAATCATTCTCAATACTGCCAATCTGGCTTCATATGTGAACTATATATCTACTCATTAGTTAGAAAGTTACTTCCCGGGAGTCAAAAGACCAACATCAAATGTATACACTATACAATATTTTATAATTAATACAACATATTCTGCAAAAACTATTTTTTCCAACCGTTGTATGTGCAATCGAAGGATTCGGATTCCCAACATGGTGATATTTAAATGGGTAACTTAATTAATATTATTCGATGCTAAAGTAGAAGTCAAAGCAGTATTAAGGATTAATGGACATCTAAGAGGTAAAGCATGTAAAAATGGTGACCACATATGGATCCACATCATTGATTAATCTCAACATTTTTAGCCAAGCTTTGTATCCATTAATGATACTTTCCTCTTACCAATACCTTTGTATTCATAATAGTTCACGTTACCTGTAGAAATTTAACAACTAAACGTAAAAATAATCTGGTCATTGTAGAATGCATCACATGTCAACATGAAATTCAATGACCTCATCTCTATAGCCTCTAAGAGTGTGAGTTACTGGATTGACCTGAACCAGTTCAAAGAATTGAATCTCAACAATGGATTTCACCATCTATTTCAACATTTTTGAAGTGGATTTCCACAACATTTATTTGCCTATACAACCTCTGTTACCTTCACATGTCAGATATTATCAGATACAGATTCCTACGTGCATTATCACCAATATCCACATACAATTTTCTAATAAAATCCTATGCCATGATAAGGTATATCTCAATAAAAATATTCACGAACACTCAAATTTACCAATGCCAAGTTTAACTGTTGAGGCCATGACTTCATTAGACAAAACAGGATTTGCTAGGCACACCATAGTCAACCACCTAGAAAAAAATTCTCAATCCGACCACCTTGGGACTTCCGTCCTCATTGCAAAATAAAAATGAGCTACAATGCCTTCTTCATCTAGGATGTAACATATTTGTTGTCTCTATCGATGATACTGCTACGGGTTGAGATTAACAATTGGGATATCAGGAATGCTAGAAATCCATCGTGTCCATTGCCAGGGACTAAATGAATTGTAATGAGGATGCCATGGTAGAACAATCCTCGTAGAATGGAAATCGTGCTCTAGTGTAATTTAAAATTTGATGAACTATGTTGTTTTCTGTGGGTAAAATAAGATCCATTTCCTGTGCGGTTTTATCGCTCCAATGTCGAAGGTATGCCAAAACTGTGCATCTTCTAGGAAGAATAGAAAATGAGATAAAGTATTGATATCCATTGCAATTACTCTTGAATTGTCTCCACGTTTGAGAAATCGTAGAGAACATTTCACTGTCAAAGCAAACATATTTGTATGATGTTGAAATTTTTAAGTGTCGGCCAGGGACGTGGGGTTTATTTTATCCCACATGCATCCAACGATGATGCTCTGGGAATTTTATCAACGTGAGAATGCATTATCCCACATGACGAGTTGTTTACTGTATCTAGCCCACACGCAAATTCACTCAGTTGCACCACTTGGCAGTCACTTGGAAATCATAATCTATGTTACCCCTCGAAAACCATGTCCCGCCCCATGTTGATCGAGCTTAAGTGCTACATCCGCAGGTTGACATGATCTCAAAAATCAAGCCAATATATTTTTATAACCTTCAACAAAAGAAAACATAAATTCCTACAAAACAAGCACATTGATTTTTTACTTTGGGATACACAATTTTACATAATGTTTTATTTTAATTTATTTATATATAAATATATATATATATATATATATATATTTATTCTTTTTATTTATTTATTATTATTATTATTAAATGTTATTGTGGTATAACTTGAATGGGCCCACTAGTAAAGAGTAGAACAATCTCATAGAGACTAAACTTTAGAACTTCTATACTTTGTAAAATTTGAGTGGGACTAATCAACAAAACATTCAAAACAAAACTAAACATCAACATCAAAATTTAAGTGGGTCCTCAAATTGTGGTACATTGTGCAATGGCAAAAACAAATGGGGACTCTGCTGAAAAATGCTCCTAAGTATTTTGGATAAAGAACCCAGTCTGAAATCAAGAAAATAAAAAATCAGTAAAATATAAATCATCTAGTAATAATTGAGAAATATGAAGTTAAATAGGTTCAACTAAAAATAATACTCCACTCACTTCAGCTTAGTGTGTGTTTTGTGAATTAGTTCTTTATTCTTGAATCAATCATAACTCTATCACCTATTTTACAATTAGGCTTTTTAAAGATGTCACTCATAAAATATTTTCCTTTGCATTGATCCACTGCCAATCAAGTGTGTATAGCTCCAATGGAGATGACCTTAATCTCTTCTAGACCTTTCTCTATTGCCATCCGAGCATCTATAGCCTCGATCGAGATTATCTAAAATACCTAAGCATTCGATTGATTTGTACTTTTTATAGGAGTTTGAATGCTTTGCAAATATCATATGCGCCTCTTGGGTTATAGATCATATAAGGCTTGATATAGAGTGTATAAAATTTTTGCCAAATCAACAAACCAAAATGATTTTATCCTTTAAGATCAAAATTAATATATAAATGTGGTGTTACATGTGAGGCTTTAGGAAAATGTTGCAATATTTCAATATCCACCATGTTAATCCATAATCCAAGAATAACTACTAAATAATCTAATTTCACTAATTTCAATTTCACCTAATTTCAAACAAGCAATTCATATTCCAGTACTAAGAAACATATCCTTCGTAGGAACCAAGAATCCATAGAAATTACACAACTATACACCATCAGAGGAGCAAAACAAAAATTGCATTATGAAAATGAAAAGCCAAATGTGAAAGCAAACCAAAACACCTAATATTACATGAACTTGCATTAATGCAAATCTTAGAAAATAAAATATAATAAAAATTAATAATCAAATATAACAAAACAAATAAAACAAATGGAAATTGTGTCCAAACATACAAACAATAAATTATGTACAAGAAAATGCATAACACAAATATCTATGTACAAATCTATTTACAAGGTAAGACTTGGGATTTCATATATGAAATTTGCCAGGATCCCAAACCCGATTACCATAGTTTGAGAGATGCCCATAATGATAAGCATGCTGATTTTGGTGGGTATCATCCCATAGTAACATTAGATCTTAACGATCAAAAGCCTTTATTTTGCCTTGCTCATCCCACCAACTCAATTTAATTCCATACTCATTGTCATACTTAGATTTTGCTCCATCAGACTTAAATGTCTATAACTAGTCTTCAATTAATTTATGTTTACTATGTGAGATGTTTATTATTGAAATTTTATCTTCAATCATAGTTTCTACCATCATGGTGTGAATTCCTATTTTCAATTCAATGCTCAAAATACTATCCTCATTGTTATGATTAGACATGAGCTCTTCCCAACCTAGCCATATTTCTAAAAATTGTACTGCCAAACCACTATTCATAGTTTCATACCAATCATAATTATGCAACAATTTATAGGTATCTAAGATATATAGTATATGAGGATCATTACAATTTTGTATCCCAGGTTCAATAGTCAATTGTTGATGAAATTGATTCAATAACTCAAAACATCTACCTCTGTCTTATTCAACAAAGTAACCTTATTACTACCAAATCTAATTCTTTGTTAACCACAAATAGCATTTCATTATCAACAACATTTAAATCCAACATACAATTATGTTAAATTTTACCTAGAATTCGAATGGTTGAACAGAAAGGTTGAGATTCTACCTTTTGTACATTTCCATTTACCAGGACTTGATGAGCCTTTGTAATTCCTTTTTTTCCTCATGGTCTTCATCATCATCATCTTGTATCCTTTCATCTTCATCAATAACATGATTTTCAAAAATACTAAAATTAGTCACAAAATTAAAAATATGCCCATCATTTTCAAATAATAAATTCTATTGATCAAGGGATGTTTTAAGTAAAAAATCTTCCTATTCAACTACCTAAGTTATCTCAAATAGAGCAACATTTTTATTTGGGCCATTAACGATATCAAATCCAAACCATTAATGTTTTGGAGTTTTCTCTATCTGAGGTAAAGAGACTGATTTATGGTTGTATAGGCATTATAGGATCCTTAGGTGGGACAATGCTTTCAATTTCTTGCACATCAAATAAAATAGAAGTTTCTCTAGGAAGTGCAAAATAAGTGAGTGATTCCCCTTCTTTATATTGAATAATATAATCATTATTTTCCCAAAATACTTGGTGAGATTCCATTCCTTCTTTCATGCCATCTTCAAATTCTTCTTTAGATTCAATGTCATTCATGCTATAACCTTCTTTAGATTCATCTTCCTCCATTTTTGAAGGTTCATATGTTTCATTTCTAGTTAGATCTAGGACTCCTCCATTATTTGAGAGAGTATCCCATTGAGTATCATTAGATTGGACATTGAAATTCGTATCATGAACATGATTTGAAGGATTATCAAGAAGTGTACTTTGAGGCACTTGTTTCTATGATTGAACCATGTCTCTACTAAGTTATAGAACTAACATTTACATATTGTTTATCTAAGGGTTGATATCATTAACCTGAGCTGTAGTAGTCTGGTTCATTGCATCACTAAGAGACATTGGGGTATTCTGAAATTGATTGAAACTTGGAAATGATGGTATATTATGAGTGGTAGATTGATATGAAGAAATAGTAGGGTGGGTAGGGGTGGTAATGATATTAAATTATTGATGATTGTATGATGGTATTTGACTCACACCAAAACCTTGAGAAATAAATTGTTGTTCGAACGTTATTGCCTCATTATAAGCCTTGGGCAAGGATGTAATTTGAGGAATCCCTCTCAAATACATGGAAATTGATGGATATAGAGTATTGAAATACATCTGGATGGCTGCTTCCTCTATAGGAATGTAAGGTGCTTCCAGATTTGTATATAGCTTATGGAACCTCTCAGTGAATAGCTTCAAAGATTCATTAGATTCTCTACGAGCAGAGACAAATTGATGGTATATCATAATTGGGTCAACTGATTTTCTAAAATGATTGAGAAATGTTGTCTCTAGTTGAGTCCAAGAGGTAATAGAACCTACAGGTAATTTGATATACCAATCATATGCAAACTCATCTAATGTGTATGAAAATATTTCACAGACATCTTCATGCATGATTTGTAAATGAATTATGGTGATTTTGTATGCTTGAATATATTATTTAGCAGATCTCATCCCATCATGCCTAAGCTGGGGAAGATATATTTCAAAATTTATAGGCATATCATGTGTAGGCACATATATGCTCAAAGGTCTACTTCCTACCATCCACAGAGTAAAAATTACCATTAGTGGACCTTAAAAAATATAACTTTTGGTACCAATTTTTCTAGTTAAAGAATTATATCTTGTAGAGATGTGTGAAATGACTCACAATTTTCAAATTTTTAATGGATAAGTCATCATGTTCATCAATTACTATGCATCAATTAAATCATAACCATAAGGAACATTCTTAAATTTGTTAAAAAGCAGAATCAATGCATCATAGATTAGAGAATTTCCAAAATTAAATGTGAACAACGTAAAACTTTATGAATCAAATTAATTACCTGCGGGTCCTCCTTCTAGAACCAATTATGTTGAGTGATATTTTTGTCCAATCCCAAGAATATACTCAGTCAAGATTCTGCTCGGATATCCTCTCTTGCAAGGAAATATTTGTGATTTCCCCAAGGTTCTATTTAATGTGTTAATCTACTTGCAATGCTTAGTGAAAAATATGAAATACCAAAAGTTAGTTGGATACCTCAGTGTTGCATATGCCTATTAACAAGGGGTCTATTTTAGTTGATCATATTTGCAATGACTTTGTTGTTCATGAAATCTTATGGAAACAGTGAAATTAAGGATCAACCATTTGCTTTGAAACATAAACATGTGAAATGTGATTTTAATCAATTTTATCTCAAATTGTTAATGTTTGCACTTGATTATTTTTTGAAAATTTGATAAATATTTCACTTTAACATTTGAAAATTGATTTTATCTCAAATTTTTTATCAAATTTTATCTCAGATTGTTAATCAAGTTTTATCTCAGATTGTTAAGACTTGCATGAGAATAATCAAAATGAAATGATTAAATCTAAACTTTGCAATGTAAAAACTTTATATTTATCATATTAATTATTCACTTTAATGAAAATTTGAAATTTATTGAAATTTCTATTTTTACGTAAAATGAAATTAAACGATTATTTGAAAACTATGCAAAGTTAGAACTTCAAATTTTCATCAAAAAATTGTAAATTTACGTAAAAATTTTAATTTTTGAAACTTACATATTTTTTAGGGTTTTGATTTTTTTTTATGAAACTTTAATAAAAATAAAAAGTCTAGGGTTAGAAAAATAAATAGAATAAACTGAAATAAAATGTAGAACATAATGGAACAGAAACAAAGAAATATTATTGTAATGAAAATTCTTAATCCTGAATCTAGAGAACTGATTCTCTAAAAATTTAAATCTAATCTAATTTGATCTAAATTCACACAATCGGAACTAGATTAAGTGCAATCTTCTAAGGAAATAAATAATATATTAAATTAATTAGAAAGGCTACCATCCACATGCATAAACCTCATATATTAAAGTTTAAAAAAAATATTCAATAAAGATTTATTTCAGAAAACCTTGCACTCTACAGTTACAATGGTGAAACCTTCAATGCAGCAATCTGGAGAAATCTTCTTCAACAAATGTTCTGAAATAGAGTTGCATTAACCAAAATACTTAGAATCCATAGAAACTGAGAAAATACAAAAGTTTACTGATATTCCTTGCTAAGGAGAATGGAGCTTACAGAGACCACTACCATACAAATTCGAAATTTCCCCCAAATACCTTGTTTCCCATTTCCCGCCTAGAACAATCTATTTTGAAATTTGAATTTTGGGGTAAACTTCCCAAGGTCATAACTCATCGCTCGTTGCTCGATACGACTATTGGGTCATGTTTTCTAAAAGCTCTCAGAGGGGTTTATGACTTTATAATGTGTTTATACATA